>JACEGR010002022.1:0-143411 GCA_014170235.1 Listronotus bonariensis
CCCTGTGAAACAATATAAAGGGTACAAATTTTAAAATTAAAGGAAACAAAATAAATATAAAGGGTGGATCAGGTAATTGATCTTAAACAATAAAAATTAATTTAAATTTTACTTAAGGAAGAAAAAAACATACCAAAACTTTTTCCCAAAATAAAATGTATTATGATTGTGTGCTCAAGTTTTAAAAGATATTTTAGATATCTAAAATTAAATCGTTCAAAATGTATGAGCAAAGAAAGACGACGATAACGAGGGGGAAATTCCATTCTCAACATTGCCGAGGGTAAACAATTAAAATTGTTATTAAATTATGACATGAGCGCAAACATTCTTAGAATAATTTAAAAGTGGTGTATCTTTTTAATTTAATTCAAAAGAATGGTTTCGTACTTCTTAAGCACGTTCTAAATAAAAGCATTATTTTTCTGAATAATTGTAATCCGCTAAACACTCGCAGTTTCTTTCAAATAGAAAAAGGGTTATGCAGCACCTCGTTTTAAAGGCCCTTTCATTTTCTACTAAGCGCCACTTTGTTTTTAAAAATCAGTCCAGCCGTTCCAGACTTAGAACCATTTGTCATTTGGCTTAAATCATAGATAACCTACATTTAGATCCACAGTGGCAAGAAGCATTTTTCGGATTTTTACGACCTCGCGCAGTGGGTGAACGAACATGCGCACTTAAAAGCCGTGGCAAAATACAAACACCGGCACTCCGTACCCTTCGTCCGCGGTCTGACCGTAACGCTCATTAGCTACCGTGCTTCGAACAGAAAACCAGGACGCCGGCAACAAATTCTTTCCTATAATGCGGATAGTTTGTTTGGAGCCGGGTACGTTTACCCTCAACTGGCTTACGCACAATTAGGTTTTTTCGCCCATGAAATGTAACTTTTGTTTCGCGCAGGATATAACATTGGCAATCCATCGAGATCAGTGGCTTAAATACTGTACAAGCTGTGCGATTTTATTGGTATTGACTTGTAAATCTGGAACGGCCGTTCGATAAACTGTTACACTTGAAAACGGACAGAGATAGGACCGCCCGAAATGTTCTATGCTGGTTTGGGAACTTCTTATTTGGGAATCTAATAAAATTTTACCTGACCTGACCCGTTTTTTCTGGTTTAGTTACCTCGACGAAAATGCATAATTATTCCTTCTTGTTTGGTACCCTAAAGGTGGGCATAGAATTCTTAAGTGGATTTATAAAGTGTGTATTATTCTTGGGTTTAATTAAGGAATTAATTTTTTTTTATCTTTGGACAATCCACGAAGGCTGAAAGCCTAAATACTAACGTACCGTGGGTGTCTTAAGCAGGGTAAGAGGAAGTTTGTTAACACGGGACTTAAAAACTTGAAGATTTGGGGAGGAAGGAGAGACCTCCGCTGGCAGTAGGTTCCACAGTCTAGAAACTCTAGGGATAAAAGAACGAACGAAATGGAAAGTTCGGGGCCTGTCCAATTGAACCGTATGGGGATGCATATGCGCGGCACCACGAATTTCTCTGTTGAGAGCTGCAAGAGGAGGGACTATACTGGATAATTCGTCGGAGCAGAAGCCGTAAAATTATCTATAGAAGAGCGATGGATCTCCCACCGCTCGACGATGGGCAAGAGAAGGAAGTCTTTGAGTAAGTAAAGGATCATTAATAAGACGAACAGCCCTTCTTTGAATGGCATCAAGAAGTGCTGAGGGTTGTAGGAGATACCATTCCCCAGACATGAGAACAATATTCCAGAGAGGGTCGAATTTGGGACACATACAAAGTGTATAAATTGGAAGGAGAAAAATACTTTTTGGCTCGGAAAAGAAATCCAAGCTTTTTAAAGCCGCGGTGGCTATAGATACAATGTGTTTATGCCAGTTAAGGTTATTCTCAAATGTGACGCCTACAAGGTTAAATGTGTCCCCGCTCTGCAAAACCTGGCCACTCATAAGCAAAGGATGAGTGTTTGATTATTTTTTTGCGATAAGGAACATGACTGTGTTTTGGATGCATTAAATTGAACGAGATTTTTGGCGCCCCAATCCAATATCAAATTGAGATCCTGTGAAAGAGATATCTGCATCGCCCTGCGTTTGCTTTCCAAGTCAGGTTGAGAGATTAGTTTGGGAACCTGAAAAGTGGAGTGAACGGTACTATCGTCAGCATAACTATGAATGGGATTGGTTGTGGAAGAAAGAAGATCGTTGATGTGAAGAAGAAACAAAGTTGGTACTGGTACTGAACCCTGAGGCACTCCAGCATTAATTTCGTGAAAGCTTGAAGAGTGGCCATCAACAATGACTGATATACGTCGATTAGAGAAATAACTGGAGAGCCAAGAGCAGAGTTTAGTTGGAAGACCGTAGGAGGAAAGTTTACTAAGTAGTGCGTCATGCCCGACTTGGTCGAAAGCTTTAGATATATCAAGCGCAACGATCTGGGACTCGCCTAGAAACTCAAGGGACTTGTTCCAGTTGTGTGAGACGAAGGAAAGAAGATCTGCTGTAGATCTCTTGTGACGAAATTCGTATTGCCTGTGATGTAAAATTTTATATTTTTCTAAATACCTAAGAATTTGCGAGTTAATGGATTTCTCCATTACTTTACAAAGCATTGAGAGAAGTGAAATGGGTCTATAGTCGGATGGAAGAGATTTAGATCCTTTCTTGGGAAGAGGCTGGACACGTGCAGCTCTCCAGCTGTCTGGAAAAATACCCGTGTCATAAGAAATTCGAAAGAGCATGGTTAAAATAGGTGCAAGTTTAGGAGCACATTTTTTTAAAACGATTGCTGGTATTCCATCTAGCCCAGATGATTTCTTTGTGTTAAGAGAAGAAAAATAATATTGGACATTTTGTAAGGAACTGGGGGAATAGTTGGAATTGGATGCTTGACAGGTGGATGAAGGGTTGAATTGGCAGCAAATTGTTTAGAATTTTAAGGAAATTAAACTTTTATATACTATGAAGAACTATTCCGTCCTTGCATAATACAAAAAAGTTAATATTACTTCAAAAAAAAAATAAATTAATAAAATATTTAATATAAAATAATTATTTTAATTTAGGTTATATAAGAGCTTTACTTACTATACAGAGAAGGGTTATAAGCTTTCAGTCGAAATCCCTTTAACATAATCCAATAAAATAAAATATTAACTAGACTACCAGAACGAGAACTGAGCTTATGGTCGTGTCTCAAAGATGTGGTAAACTTTTTACTAAATCTAAAATGACTGACAGTTTTGAGTTTGACATTACATTATTTAATTATTTTAATGAAAACTGATTGAAGCGCAAAAATATCAAATTTAAAATTAAATAAGTGTTTTGTTATTTCCGTTGTTCTCAGATATACTTCACATTTCATGTCTTTTAAAAATTCATGAATTTTTAAATCCTAGTTTTCATACTATCAGTAAGGGTCAAGGCCTTTATTTTTTCCAATAATTTTTCTCATTTCATAAATTATGCATTTTTTTCTGGAAGACCTTGAAATGTGTTTACTACCTGAATTGGGAATATCATTTGGAGCGCTTTAAATTAATAAATTTAAATAAAATTTACAAATTTCAAAAATTCCAAGTCGAGAAGTGATCTATTAGGTTTCTAAGGTCATAATACTATATCTTAAGGTTTAAGGTTCAAGGAACGATATACTTACTTCAAATGTAACCCAAAAATATAACGAAAAACATAATATACATATATTTTTTGAAAATTGACAGATCTGGATAATGACTGAAATAGAAAAATGGATAAATACAGCAAAATTCAAAATAGGCCTTGCATGACCAACGCGCATCAAAAGTTTATCTCCTTGACCGCGCACTACAAAAACGGACGTGCGCAGTAAAATTTTCCAGTCGGCCCAAAAATAATCAATATTTTTCAACGGCTGATCGACAGCGAGTTCTATACATTAGCTTTGTTCGCGGGTCTAGTAATGAACTGATTCTGAACTAGAACCGAACTGGTTTAGAATTGTTTAAAAGCGCAGGTCCAGTTATTTATTACTTCGGAATTTTTATTTACCGCGAACGATTTTCTATACAGCTAAGGATGTTTTCTAACCTAGCTTTTTGGTTAGGATTTTTTATGGCTAAATTGGATACTACATAAACAAAATAAACCCAAACAAAAAGGTAAATCGTTTTGCTGTCGAAAGCCACTCGAGGTCTCTCGGCGAAAGACTAGGGATTCCCTGCCTCCTCTCGTTTTTAACATAAGTATGTGTATTTAACTAAAGATTAAATTCAAACAACAAGAAATGGTAAAATCTTGTAATATTGTCTTTATTTTTTGATTAAATCTTTATTTATTTTATTGCTTACATACATTCATACGGAGTACAATTAAAAATCCTTTGTTTATATACGGTCAGAATCACATCAAGTTATAGAAAAAATATTTAACTGGTACATTAACCCGCAAAAAAGTGACAGAAACAAATAAACTGTAATACAACGATTTATTTCTGTACCACAAAAACAGCAAACAGCTGACCATGTCGATAATGCGCATGAAATTCCGAACTGAACTTTTAGTTCCAACAAAAATCCCAGGACTGCTAATCAGGTTACGAACCGGTAACGAACTGATTCCATTGTAACCCGCGAACACAGAACTGTTACTAAAAATTCAGGATTTTACTAACCGCGAACGCTGCATTTTTCACTGCGCATGCGATTAGTCCCAGAACCAGTTCAGAATTGAACCCGCGAACAAAGCTATTGTTGCCAGCAGCGGGACTCCGTGTACTGTAGTGTTCTACAAATCGACTTCATTCTACCTCACTCGCACTCTGTGTTCAAGAAAACACGCTTGATGTCGATCAAATTGGTCGTCTATAAGCGAGGCCTCCGAAAGCGAGGTGTAGAATTCTATAGAGCACCGAGTCCCGCTGCAGGTGGGTTAAGATGCATATCTGCCGCCTGGTTTTAATAACATCCCGTTTTGGGGTATTTTGAGAAAAAATCTTCATTTTGTAAGATTTTTCTGTTTTTTTATTTGTTGGATCATAAAAATTTTATAATTTAGTTCCAAATAAAAATATCGCATTACTTTCTTTAAGTATTTCCTGTCTTAGAACATTTATTATTAATTTTATTTTAATATAAATAATTATTTATAAAAGCATATTTCCCTAATTAAGTATTCAGTCTTAGGAATGAGCGCTTTATTCTGAAACACCATGTAATATGCAACGTCTCTTAAATTTTAATGAAAAATTACACTCACAAATTTTCAAATATCATTAAAAAAAACCCTTATACCACCAGTTACCTAAGGGAGCGTCCATAAATTACGTGAAACATTTTGGGGGGCAAGGTGAAGTTTACTAAATCTCACGATGGGGGAGGCTGTTTTGGGGCCGATACCCCCAGTAAAATGTGATGTAGTGTTACTTTTTGGGTGGAGGACGTGAGATTAAGGGTTGTGGAGGGAGGGTTTAAAAAAATCTCACCAAGTCTCACCAAGGGGAAAGAGATGGTCCAAAAATGTGAAGAAACACCTCACGTAATTTATACACGCCCCCTTACCAGGATTAAATTAGGAGAAAAACGTGTCAACATTTTCATATCCAAAAAAAACCAAGATCTATCCGTTAACAAGGAAAAACCAAATCAATATCCAAATTAAGAAATCGTTGGCTTCACATAAAAAATTCTGGTAAAAATAACAAAGTAAAACGGTAAATTAATACAAGAGGGTTGACAGCCAACACAAAACTAACAATGAAAATTTTTCCGCTGGAAAATTCCGGTGGAAAAGCCATTTGAGAAGGTCGGTAGGCTCGTTTGTTTGTCGACCATTAACAAAGCGGACTTTGATAATTTTGATTAATCGTCGAAAAGACAAGCAGTCAGGGATCCAACTTGAATTAAAATAGTTTTTTTTGTTTATATGGGACTTTTGTTTTAGTGGTAAGTATAAAGTTAGTTCATTAATTTTTATTGTTTTAAATCTTTTTAGGAAACGAGTCATATTCCAAGGAAGGTAAATGTGGGATATATGGCGGAATAATGAAATGGTACACACAAATAATATTAATTAATTCTAACAAAGAAAAAGCACATATCTATTATTATGCAAAAACTCCCTCCTAATCTGTTATTATGCAAAAACACCCTTTGCGAGAATGAAGAAAATTCACTAGTCATAAGTTAAAAAAGACGTATAATCGTACTACGGTCAATGCCTGCAGGTAACCATTCTTCTTCTTGGATTATGGCGTTACCTGCCTCTTCAGCGCCATTCGCCAGCACATTACGTTTGACCTCAGGATAGCGAGCTCTTGACTCCCTGTAGGTCAAGTGTACTTCATTAGTAATAGTCAATGATACACACACGATATATTCAATTCATTGATTGTTATATATTTTTTTTTTTTTTTTTTGGGTAAAGAGGTGTGTGTTGACCCACTCCACGGAAATCTTTAGTAAAAGGCAAAAGATTTATTTGCATTGAAGTGAGTCCAGGGTAGGTAACTCTTGATACAATGGGTTGTTCATGCGGTTGACTCCATAGCATTGCATCATATTTTTATCGCTTTCGCGCAACACCACAAGGTGGTGCTGTTTCGCGGCCATGTGTCGTGGTAAAAATACACATATGGCGAAGTTGTGGCCGAACTATCTGTCGAAACATTTGGAAAACTATCTGTAAGCAAGCGGACTCGAGGAATGTTGGGCCAATCAAGACGAATGTAGACGACCTACCCATCCACACAATGGTTGTTTGCCAAAGTTTGTCGTAGTTAGCCAAATGTCTGGCGGCGGCATTAAATTTACTTAGGTTGGGTTAATTAACGTGGAATATGTAAACTAACAATGGGTTTAAGAAATATTACAATGTAAAGTGAGTGGTGCGTTGAAACATTAAAAAACGATTAAAAATAAAAAAGGGACGTCCGAAATTCGCTCTGAAACTAAAACCACGGAACGAAAATGTTAGTTCTGAGTACCTTTCCAGTGACGCATATAGAGCGCTCCCGAGTAGCTCAGGAGCATTTCGTTCTACTTTATGGCGTTCCAGTGACGGAAAGTGTTATGCACCAGAACTACTCCGTTTTTCTTTCCTGTTGCCCCTCATGCACCAGATCCTCCTTTGGTTTTTGTGCTTCAAATGTGTTTTTATGGTTAAGGATGGATTTTAATTTTTTTTTAATAGAATTAGAAATTAAAAAGGGATTATTATTATAAAGCCAAGAAAGGTTAAAAAAATGAAATTTTAAAATTTCCCAAATTTATCTCTCTTTCCTTGTCTAGGGATGCGTTCCAGTGACTAACTTTTATAGCAGATCAAGAGCTTTAACCCCTGGAGCGTGACGCACAAAAATTTTCTTCACTGGAAAGCTACTCTCTGATCACGAGTTCTGACTAGTTAGAACTCAACCAGGCCAGCAAAGACAGATAAAAAGGAGAAAACAGTACTTTAAACTGTTTCTTAACTTAAATTAGATTTAAAAGTTTTATAAGTATAAAAATAAAAATACCGTTTCTTTAAATCCCGGGGGAATATAACTAACCTATTTTTTAAAACACCTCCATCAACTTCTTAAGCTACACCCCCAGTCACTTATAAAAATCTTTAATAGCTACATTCCCTAAGTGGCGTCTCTATGAAAAGCTTACAGAAAATGTTTATTGTTAAATGTAGAAAATAAAATTTAAAATAGCACAAAATGGTACAAAAATGCCATGCATTAAACATAAAACACAAAAGTAAAATTTACTTTAGGGTACAAAATACGAGTTTTTTGATAAATGAACAAATCCTATTCTCGCAGTTTTTTTATCTACGTTCATTACAGCATCGTTATAGCAGCATTTTTAACCCTTAAGTACTATACTGGAGTCTCTCAGACTCATAGCGATTTTCTTTTTAAAATATTTTGAATGCTGCTTGTTTTATCCTTACCACCCTCCATGTACCTTTCCTTAGCGGTAGTTTACGCGACTTTTTTGGTCGGCATTGCAGTGTAAGTAGTTTCATGGTTGACATCTTCGCTTAAAGTGTTAGGGAGTCTTGGAGACTCATATACTATAGTGTATGTGTAACAATTTAAAATGTTAAATATATTCTTTTTTGTGTTATTTTTGTTTATTTAAGTGTATAAAATGTCTCAGGTGTAATCTTTATCAAAAGAAGTTAGATTTGGGGAAATAGATTACAAAAGTACATTAGAAAAGTGGTTTAAAGAAATAGACGATGCCAGCGATATCAACTAATTTGAGGAAGATCATGCCGTTTTATCGAATCATGAAAAACACAGCGAACAATTTATGTTGGAGAAGAAAAACGATTTGAAAGTAGAAAAAAATAGTTTAACAAGAGTCAGCAAATTAAAAATGATTTCCAAAAATCGTTACCAAGTGGCCAAACACTACACCTTCTATATTCTAATAAAATTGACTGGAAGCTTGCATTGCACGTTTTCATATGTGAAGAAAGAAAACGTTTTCTACATTTTGTTTATTTGTTTGATACCTTAGTCATTAGAAAAAAAATATAGATAAATTTCTTTTTTTTAATATGTTAAAATTTTGCCCTTATAAAACTGATTGATATTTAAAATATTATAATATTCAAAATTGTTTCATAAAGGTTTAAGTAAGGTTTTTCTTTATTATTTTACTAATATGTCATTAGGTTTAAGGCCAAGTAAATAAATAAAACTGATTTGAACAACTTTTTTATATATTTTTTTAAGTTTCTTTAAGCAGGAGTCCCTGAGACTCCCTATAGTAATAATGATTACACTGTAGTACTTAAGGGTTGATATTCGTTTCAAGGAGGTGTCCCAAGATGCTAGTGTATTTAAAACTTTTTATGGGGAGGGTTAGCTTTCACGGAGTATTATTTTATTTTATTACTAATTTAATAATTGGATATTATTCTGTTTTGCTTAATAAAAAACTAAATACAGGTTTTCTAAAATCAAAGGGTAGTATTTTATTTTACCCCAACTCTTATACGACCCACAAAAGCATGGAGGTAACACAAAACGATCATTTAAAAATGTTATCTTAAAATTTTGTTACACCCTGTATAATAGCAAATTTTTTTCTACATGACAAAACCAATATGTCACATTTTTTCGTGACGATATTTTTTATACTTAAAAATGATTCCCTTGTTTTTTTCTTCAACTTTCAAAAAGAAAAAAAGCTAAAAATAGATCCCAAATCATAAATTCTCTTTATAACTTTTCTTTGCCCGACAACGCCAAAAATATTTAGCCAACTAATAAAACTTGAGACGACCAAATATTTTTCCGACCATCTTTATTTGTCCCAGTTCTTTTATTAAGCACCCTTACTGCTTCTTATCCCTTTTTCATGAAAGGGCGCCATCAGTGACCACCCTTGGCTTGTTTGTTGACAATACTTGACTACTTGACAAGAAGAATCAATTACGGGACCAGGCGGGAGTTCAATTTTTCATTGAAAAGATGTTTATTTTTTCCTTGGAATTATTTAGGTTGGATACAATATTTGGGCTTTAATAATTTTAAAAATAAATAAGGCTGATTTAAAAGAAATTACGTTAATTTATTTATTAATTTACTTGTAAAGGATAATTCAGCTCAAATAACGCCACAGGCGTCATAAAAATAAAGACGGCAATCAACTATTTCTTTCTAATGGCGTCGTTTTAATAGTGTGCCCAAGCAACAAGCTGACGTCTTTTTGACGTCTCCTTTTAGTCATTTTTGGTCACATTTGGTCAGCAAAGACGTCATAAGATTGACGTCTCCTTTTAGTCATTTTTAGTCACATTTGGTCAGCAAAGACGTCATAAGATGACGATAAAATGACGTTAAATTGACCTCCCTAAGTCACAGACAAAAGACGTGCCATTAATGACGTCTTTAAGATGATGAAAAATTGACGCATATACTTTTTTAAAAGCTAAAATGATATAATATTTTATTTGAAAATTGAAATAGGAAAAAACTTCTTACTGCTTGCAATGTCCTTGCACTGCAAGGTCGCATCTCTTGGGACACTGTCTAACCTGGAGATGCAGATTTTTACACTAGCCAAAGATATTTTTTCAAAGCTAATTGAGATCACCAACCGCAGACCGGTCTCGGACTATTTTGGTCTTATCGGTACGGTGTAGGCGATAAAAAGCGAAGATGTTGAATAAACGTAGTAGTTTATTGTCCATTACGCCATCTATCGGTAGAGCTTTTTCTATTTTAATTTTTGTAAAATTATTAGTCTTATTTTTCTGTCATATGATATTTCGGTTGGATTTTGACACGAGGGTTTTCTAGACATGACATCATTAGATTTTTATGAGCTAGTATGACGAAAAAATGACGTCGAAAAGACGTCACTTTAACGACGTCAAAAACACGTCATTAAAATGACGTCATAATTTTGGTCTGATGACGTCGTATGACCAAAAATGACGTCATAATGACGTCCGCTTGCTGCTTGGGTGCGTACAACAAAAAAGGAAATAATTTGAAAGTAAGACAGACCCAAGGGCCGCGTGACATTTTCTCTGCTGAATTGCAGTCTAACACACACATTTTTAAATAATTTCCTACTATCGCAATAGTATACGGAATTATCTCCGTTTTTTGACAGTTAAGAGAACTCCTACTGTTCATGTTATTCACCAGGACCCTCTCCACTGACGCGTTTTACCTGCCCCACAAGACCTTATCGAAGTGTTATTTTTTCAAAAAAAAAACCTTTTTTAATATTTATTTACATTACGAGGAACTAAAGTACATTTCCTCTCGGGTATGGAGGGTTTATTTTATAAAATACATAATTATTTGGCTGCCAAATATTTTAGTTTAATTCGCGGGTCCCTGTATCTCGTAATAATTGAACACCATGACTATTAAAATCGTCAAACATCATAGGAGCTATCGTAGTCGAGGCGCTAAACGTTGTTTTTATAATAGCTTTGTTCGCGGGTCTAGTAATGAACTGATTTTGAACTAGAACCGAACTGGTTTAGAATTGTTTTAAAGCGCATGTCTAGTTATTTATTAGTTCGGAATTTTTATTTACCGTGAACGATTTTCTATACAGCTGAGGATGTATTCTAACCTAGCCTTTTGGTTAGGAATTTTCATGGTTAAATTGAACACTACACCAAAAAAATTAAATTCAAACAAAAAAGTAATTTGTTATACTGTCGAAAGCCACTCGAGATCTCTCGGCGGAAGACGAGGGATTCCCCGCATCCTCTCGTTTTTAACATAAGTATGTGTATTTAACTAAAGATAAAATTCAAACAACAAAAAATGCTAAAATCTTATAATATTGTCTATATCTTTTAATTAAATCTTTATTTATTTTATTGCATACATACGTTCATACGGAATACAATTAAAACTCCTTTGTTTATATACGCTCAGAATCACAAAAATATAAAAAAAAATTTCAATAGGTATATTAACCCGCATAAAAGTGGCAGAAACAAATAAACTGTAATACAACGGTTTATTTCTGTACCACAAAAACAGAAAACAGCTGACCATGTCGACAATGCGCATGAAATTCCGAACTGAACTTTTAGTTCCAACAAAAATCCCAGGACTGCTAATCAGGTTACGAACCGGTAACGAACTGATTCCATTGTAACCCGCGAACACAGAACTGTTACTAAAAATTCAGGATTTTACTAACCGCGAACGCTGCTTTTACACTGCGCATGCGAATAGTCCCAGAACTGGTTCAGAATCGAACCCGCGAACAAAGCTAATAATTGTGGTTTTATTTGGTGAAAGAAAAATTATCATTCCAAAGCAAAACGGACTCTGAAGACGACGACACTATCCCTCAAAATATTTTGGAAACCGCAAAGCTAGTAACATCAAATCTTTTGCAAAGTAAGTCTCGTGAACAATAAGAAAAATAGTATTAGGTATTTTCATTAGTGGATAAAAGAAAACCATGTCAAAATAATTAGTGGGCGTCCCTAAATTACTAGAAGCATTTAGGGAGGGAGCTGTCGAGTTGAATCTTACTTAATCTCACTGTGGGGGAGGCGGGTCTGTGCAAATACCACGTAATTTTTCTTTCGTTAGAAACAGAAAAAAAACTTACGTGAAAAAGTATGTTATCCGGTAACATCCAGAACTAACTTTTTGGGGCGAGGACTCTTTTTTTTTGCTTTTCAAATTTTTTTCGATGAACACAAAGTCAATTTTGATTTGAGAAATTGGGCAAAAAGCTCCCCTAAGATTAGGAAATGGGGGAAGGGGATTGTAGCAAACCAAATCTTACCAGATGGGGAGGGAGGGGGTCAAAAAATGCTTTACGTAATTTATGGACGCCCCCTTACCGAAGATACTATTCTTGTATATTTTTAAAGAAAACGGAAATTCTAAAGGAATCTATGCTTTGAAGCAAAAACAGTATGTTACATAAAATATTCAGGGAAGAAAAAGTGCCGCTTACTTCCCTTATACGGGGAGGAAAAGTCAATTTTCGATGAAGGTAGTAAAAATAAGCTAGTAGTAGGCCTAAACACATGTTTTGGGTATCGGACTAGGCGGAATTCGTGACTGTCACACTTACGATTTTTTGGCACAATGTTTAAAAATTGCATGTAAAACATTGTGGTAAACTTGTCTGACAAAAAAAGCAACGCGGTCGTCCACTCCAACACCAGAAACATTTGGTAGGACTCATCACATCACCCAAAGGTTTTAAAAGTTTTCTTATTCATTTCATTACGGGACAAGGGACTACTACATTATAATACAAAGATAAATCACCCAATTTTGACTGTAGTTAACTTATAAGACTAATTTAATCTATATTTTCATCAACGGAATATTCCTAACACAATTATGTCGTCACCCTCTGCGCCCCCTCGAAAGTTTTTGGGGTATATGCCATCATTTAATTACTAAACTAAATTAAATTTCCCCTAAATTGAGATTAATCGTCGTTTTTCAAGTATAAAATTATCCAGTCAAACCCGAAGAGACCCATACACCCTTTCATTGAGATATTAAATGAAGCGAAATTAAATAATTTGAGCTTTAAGTTTAATTCTCTCTTTCATCTTTATTTTCTTGTGTTAAAACTAGATGTTTTCTGCTAAAGTTTCAAATATAAACTGGGAGTTTGTACTTTCTAGGTTAATTGCAACAGTGGCGTATCAATATATAAGTCCTGGGAAAGTTATGCTAAAAAACATTTTAAAAAAACACAGATTTGCCCTTAAGTTTTCTTAGCAATATATTTGTTAAACTGAGAGTTGGGCGCCAGTTTGAAAACAAAAATTAAATCAAACGGGTTTTTTATCTTTAGACAAACCACGAAGGCTAAAGGCCTAAATACTAACGTACCGTGGGTGTCTTAAGCGAGGTAAGAGGAGTTTGTTGACACGGGACTTAAATACTTGAAGATTTGGGGGAAGGAAAGACCTCTGCGGGTAGCAGGTTCCACAATCTAGAAACTCTAGGGATAAAGAACGAACAAAGTGGGAAGTTCGGGGCCTGTCCAGTTGGACAGGCTTTGTACATCTTTTTTCTGGTCAAATATTACAACTAGTTTTGGCAATTTTAAACAGCCTACTATTGTTAATAGGGTCAATCAACTTTTATTTGTCCAAACGCGAAGTCACTCTGTCCCTAGTAAAAAACATTAAATATACATATATAAATTCAAGTGTTTTATTAGTCACTTTTTTACTATTTTTAATTAAAACAAATTCTAAACTATAATAAAATTATTTTTTCCTTAATATATTACTTTTTATTAGTTCTTTGAGTGATTTAGTGTGACGTGTTTTATAAGTTTACTCTTGGTCCCAATGCAACAATTGTATGTATAACTTCATATTACTAAAAATTTTTTTTTTTTTTGTAAATTGTTCAGTTGGGCATTTATTTTTTAAATATACAGTGTGTGCAAGATAAGGATCCTAAGCATGGGAAGCTCAGTACCTATTGGAGATACAGCTTAGGTTATTTTAGGAAAAAGTTGTGTTTTTTAAAGCTTATTTACATGCCGTTTAAAAACTTGAAAAATTTTTATGGCCTGCTCAGATATTTGGCAAAAAAAAATTGACTATATCGATTTATTTTTTTACTTTATTTGAAGAGATATAAAAAAACTAAAAACACTTTTTTATTGGCACTTTTTAGCTTCTACATGATGGTATTTTTAGATTTTATACCCGATGTTTCGTTTTCAAGAAACCATCATCAACTTTATTTTTTTATATGGCTCGAAAAAAAGTACCCCCTGTATCTGATCCCATTTTTTATTACAAATTCAACGATGTATCACATGTCATATTTGAATTTTTAGTTAAAAGAAAAATTGCATTTTTTCTATTTTTTTAAGTAGGCCTTGCAAACAAATGCTTGGACGTTAATACCTGTTACCGTATCTGTAACATAATTTAACATCATTATAAAATAGTATTTGTCCCTAATACCCTGCTTGTCGAGTTGTTGTTTTTAGAGCTATTGTTCTTATTGTTACTGTTGTCTCTATTATTGTTTATTGGTAAATAGCTAATATTTTATTGTATTATTACGGTTGAATATGCAGGATGACCATTATAGCCATGAAGATAAGTTTGACATGCTAAAATGCTACATTTTGTGCTGCAAAAATAAATGAAAGTATCATTAATAATGAATTATGGTAAATACATGGACCTGGTATTTTAGTTCCTTAAATTCCACACCACATATTAAACCCAAAACGTTCTTGATGTTTCGATATTTTCTTAACACGCGGATTTTGTTGAGCCTAGTAATGCGTATTGCGTATAAAGACAACAGTAACAATAAGAACAATTGCTCTAAAAACAATAACTTGACAAACAGGGTAATAACGACAAATACTAGTTTATAATGATAATTAATTATGTTGCAGATACGGTAACATGTATTAACGTCCAAGCATTTGTTTGCAAGGCCTACTTAAAAATAACTTAAAAAATAGAAAAATGCAATTTTTCTTTTAACTAAAAATTCAAATATGACATGTGATACATCGTTGAATTTGTAATAAAAATGGGATCAGATACAGGGGGTACATTTTTTCGAACCACATAAAAAATAAAGTTGATGATGGTTTCTTGAAAACGAAACGTCGGGTACAAAATCTAAAAATACCATCATGTAGTAGCTAAAAAGTGCCAATAAAAAGTGTTATTAGTTTTTTACATCTCTTCAAATAAAGTCAGAAAAAAATAAAATCGATATAGTCAAATTTTCGTTTTTGCCAAATATCTCAGCAGGCCATGAAATTTTTAAAGTTTTTAAACGGCATGTAAATCAGCTTTAAAAAACACAACTTTTTCCTAATTTAACCTAAGCTGTATCTCCAATAGGTACTGAGATTCCCATGCTTAGGATCCTTATCTTGGACACACTGTATATTTGGTCCCACAGGAAGTCAGGGGCACCGTATGTTCTTCCGACAACCACAATATTTTTTTTAATCAAAATATAAATGGCATAGTGTGTACACTGTCGGTAAGTCGGTAATCTTGGCAAATAATTACGACCATTCGTCTTTTTTTGTCATTACTGCGGCCTCAGTTGACCAAGTTTTTTCCAAAAGAGTGGTTGGCTTTATTATATGTCCGTGGAACAAACAGCAGAAATAATTTTTAAAATAATGGTTTTTGGATAGTATTTCATCTAAATTTTACTATAAGCATAAAAACAAAAATTAACTATGTTCTATCGGACACTTTAAAGTAAAAGTTTTAAAAATGTCTGTCCGCCAACCAGTCTCTTGAAAAATTAGTCACTTGGATAACTGATTGTCCGTAGGACAATTTGATTGTCCTTGGAATATGGTAATATGGCTTAATAATTGACAAGTTAGTTAGCTCTGTTGTTAGTGACCCTGCTTTTTAATCCTGGTTGTTTTGGGTTCGAATTTTGTGTACATAAGACGTACCTTATGTGGATTTTTCTGGCTTTATTGTTGAAACTGTTTAAAGTGGAGATTACAATTAATGAGGCAATAACCTAAACGAAGTTCATAAAAATATAAACATTTTAAAACTGGGACAAAAAAATTGATTGATAATTTTTTGCACCTAGTTAAAGTCGCCAAACTATACTGTCCCCACGTAATTTTTGTTGCTACCAAAAAAACCCTACATAAGCTATTTCTAATAACCCTTTCCACTTTTCATCAAGTAAAAATATTTCTGACAGCACCCAGCTAATGAAAGTTCTTCGGAAGTTTCCCAAGAGGGTGCGGATTATCTCAAAACAACCCGGAGCTGTCTCTTAAACCACACTTAGTCGTATATTAACACCCCCGAAGCAAAAACCTGCTAAATGGGGAGATTTGCTCTCTGACAGATACGCCTCGTTGCCAAATTTTTGGATATAGAATTTAGAGATATTGAGTTGTTTTGTATTATTATTTTTGAATGAAAAGTCGAAAGGAAAAAGGGAATTAATATATTTTTTCAATTATACATTTTGCCAAATTAAGAGACAGAAGAAAAAGGATTTTTCATTCCTAAACGTCTTAGTTTTTGAACTACGGGATGTTAAAGAATTAAAAAAAAGTTTTTTTTAAATATTTAACACATCGTAGTTCAAAACTAAGACGTTAAACTTTGATGTCTATTGGTGCCTAAATGGTGAGGTTTATCAACTTTAATAAGGAATACCTTATTTTTTAGGTCTTTGCGATATCTGTCAAAATAAAAAAGTTATGATGTAAATAAATTTTAAGTTTTAGGTAAGGTGCCTTCTGGCGGTATTTAAAAAAAGTACTTTTGTCTTAAAATTTTGGAATCTGCAAAGTTCGATTTGTGCGCAAATATCAACTGGATTGGTTTTAAACATAAATGCAATATGGCAAAAAAACAAATTAAAAGTTGAACTTTGACGGCTTGTAACTCGAAAACGAATGACATTTTGAAAAAAAATACATGAAGCTCTACTCTTATTTTGTCAAGTAGAATTACCCTAAATCACCCTGTATAATAAAAAAAATAAAACAAAAAAAAGAAGTGGGGTAATACCATATTATGGTATTTAGGTAAAAAAGGCTTTTGTTTATTTAGTTATTAACATTAAGTTGTTTAGCGCAAATGGTATTATCCGACTCCTTTTTTTTCAGCACTTCTAATTTGATTGCTTTGAACCAAAAGAAAAAAAAGATTTAGCTACCCAGAACAAACATAACTCTCCCAATATGACCGTCTGTAGCGCTTTTAACTAATCAATTTACACGTTCTTGTTATTTTTACTGTAGTCTTAAAAACACTACTACTACCTGTTTTAGTTTAGTAAAAGGCTAATTTTTCCCCAAGGTTGTTGATTCTGCATGCTCTTCTTTATTATCGAGCATGTTCCCTACCTAGAGGCAGCTTTGCCGCACGAACAACGTAGGGCAGAGAGAAAAATAGATCTAGTACCTTTCCCTCTCGCGATCCTGACTGGGTTTTGTTATGGGAACACCGAGGAAGTCCACTCTTTCAAATAAAAAAAAATTAAAACCGGACCACAAACGCTAAAGTAATCGCGTAACATATACATAAAAAACATACAGGCGAATTAAAAACTTCTTCGTTTTTAAAGTCGGGCTAATTGACCACCTTCTCGTTTTTGAAGTCGGGTAAAAGGTAAAATTTGTAACTCTGATTGTTTGTTTGTTTGTAAGGGCTTATATTCAGAAATACTGAACCGATCATGAAAATTCTTTTACAATCAGAAAGCTATACTATTCAGAAGTGCTATATGCGATATTTTATTATGATTAAATAAAAAGTTCAAGAAACTCCATAACGACAAATCCATTGTTGAAATAATACATCGGCAACAGTCATAGCTTCTTGATTTGGGATTGGGTAGACTTCTGACCATTTACTAAAGTAATCCATCGCTACCAAGATATAGCGATTCCCTGATTTAGTAACTGGGAATGGCCCTGCTATGTCTATGGCAATTCTTTCAAAAGGTGCCACTACATTGTATTGCTTAATCTTGCCATGGCTTCGTGTTTTCGGTCCCTTGCTGGAAGCGCAGTCCTTAGACATTCTGCACCAGTTTTACGTCTGCACGAGTTCCCAGCCAGTAGAACCTTGTTTAAACCTTTTCAATAGTCTTCGTAACTCCGAAATGACCATCTCCTACACCATTATGCAAGGCTTGCAATACTTAAGGAATCCTTTTGGTTGGTAGGATTATCTGATGTTTATGAGTTTTGCCGTCAGAACTTTCCCAGACTCTTTGTAATAGGCCATCTTTAATAATCAAAGAGTCCCATATGGCCCAGTACCCTTTATGTCTTGGAGACTTGGAGGCTATTTTCTGATATGGTGACCTTTCCAAATTTTCTGTCTTAAGTTTGATAATGTCTCCAAGATCTGGATCTTCTAGTTGTTCTTTGGCCAAGATTTTAGGGTCCCATTCTTGAGAGCACTGGAGATGTGTTCTTCGGCAGTGAAATTCATCAGGATCTTCATGTTCTTCTCGTCTGCTGCTGTGTTTACAATCGTCCGGGCAAGGTCTTCTTGATAAAGCGTCAGCATTCTTATGGTTCAGTCCCCTTCGATGTTTCGAATTTTAAAATCATATTTTTGAATGCGTTGTAGCCATCGTGCTATCTGACATTCAAGGTTCTTGAACTGAAGCAACCATTTAAGTGATGCATGGTCCGTTTTTAGGTGGAATTTCTGGCCATACACGTATTTATGAAAATGCTGTAGGGATTTAACAATAGCTAAAAGTTCTTTTCTGGTGACACAATAATTTCGTTCAGGTTTGGAAAGGACTTTGCTAAAATAGGCTATTACTTTTTCTTGGCCATCTTGCATCTGTGACAAAATTCCACCAATAGAAGTAATTGCTTGCATCGGTATCCACAATAAATGTTTGATTAGGTTGTGGATATGACAACCCGGGAGGATGGCACAGGGCTTTCTTTAGGTGTATGAAAGCTGCTTGACAATCTTCAGTCCATTCATAGCTTTTATTGTTTTCTGTGAGACGATGTAATGGTCTCGCAATATCGGCAAACCCCTGTATGAACCGTCTGTAGTAGGTACATAGTCCCAGACAACTTCTAATTTCATGCTTGTTCTTTGGTATAGGCCCGTTCTGGATAGCTTCTGTTTTATCTGGATCGGTTCTTACTCCATCTTCCGTCATTATATGCCCCAACTACTTAACTTCTTTCTGGAAAAGGTGTCAGTTCTTTGGACTAAGCTTCAGTTGGGCGGATCTAAACTTCTGAAAAACCTCTTCAACATTTTTCAGGTCGTCGTCAAATGTTTTCCAAGAATTATTATGTCATCCAGGTATACTAAGCATGTTTTCCAAGTTAGTCCCCGTAGTGTTAACTCCATCAAACATTCAAAAGCAGCAGGGGCATTGCATAGTCCAAAGAAAAACAATGGCATATGTATATTAAGTAAGCGGAAAAATATAAAACGCCCAACAAAGTGGGCACGTGTCGGCTAGTAAAACATAAAGCTGTACCACTATTTAAAAGTTAATGTACTAACAAATAAATGTGTAAATCAATGGATATATAAAATCTAGAGGAACAAACAGTTCCGGATTCTCAAAAATTCAATTTTAAAGGCAAACTGAATTTTCCTCTCTCTCTCACTATGCTAGGGGCCCCACAGGAGCGGATTTCTTAGAGCAGCAGATAGTCCCAATCCGGCACTGGCAACAAAGAATTATTAAATACCGGTACCCATCTTATTTTTCTTTATATCTGGCAACATAGCGGATTATTACAAGATTTCGGATGATTTGACGATGGCAACATTAGGACTACAAGGAAGGAAAATCCATGGAACGCGTTTCCATATTAGAGGGGATTTACCACGTAGTGGCAAATTAGAAAGCGAATTTGAAGTAAAAAATAATCAAGATATTAAAGTAACCAAGAGGCAACGTTTGTAACAAAGTAAAGCAATATGAAAAGTAAACAAAGTAAATTTCCTATATTTTAAATTGTGAAGAACACTTACCTGAATCAACCTTTATCTGAAGAAAAAATGAGAAGTACTTAAAAACTAATACTTCTCCAATTTCTAATATATTTACCTTAAAATTCTTCTGGCAGTGTATAAAAATGACTGAGAATTTTGCTAAGAAATAATAATAAATAAAATGAATAAGCATAAGTAGTAGTAGTAAAAATAATTAAATTTTATTAAAAGATGGAATTCCACATTCCACCTAAGGGTTTCAACTATTCCGGATCAGCTAAATATCTTAACACACAGGCAATGTGAGGAAAAGAGACAATCTAACGAAACTACCCGCATGTAAACATTTCTGATTTGATTAGTCACATACATCCTTTTCTGTTGCTTCACGGGCCGCTATCCCAATACCTGTTTGTATAATCAGAATACCGTGCTCATATTTAAATTCAGCACATTACAGTACCTACACATATAGGATAATTTTTAAAACTGGTGCCAAAAGGCAAAGGTAAATTTTTCTTATTAAAATAAGAAAAAATCCTTTATATAAACATGGGTCTGAAAAAAAAATTGCTCGTTCTCTTCACTTAAGCGAATATTTCTAACAAAAAACCAGTACGCCACTGACAGTGAAAATGTGTGTGAAATATTTGTACTTACTTTAATTTAAGCATATAAGAACACAGCCTTTATGTTTTTTTTCGTATCTTGTTTAGTTTAAGAGAAAAAAAATGCAGTTACTTATTTCTAGATCACAAAAGGAGCATTTCAAAAACTTTTCTTTCTACGCTACTGTTTTTTAATTTTTTTAAGAAGTCTAGCACCCTGTATTTTGAGAACGAAAAATTTGCGGATCCATGTTTATAAGGGGTGATTCATTTTTTTTTATCTTTGGACAAACCACGAAGGCTTAAAGCCTAAATACTAACGTACCGTGGGTGTCTTAAGCGAGGTAAGAGGGAGTTTGTTGACACGGGACTTAAAAACTTGAAGATTTGGAGGGGAAGGAAAGACCTCCGCGGGCAGCAGGTTCCACAATTTAGAAACTCTAGGGATAAAAGAACGAACAAAGTGAGAAGTTCGGGGCCTGTCCAGTTGGACCGTATAGGGATGCATACGCGCGGAACCACGAGTTTCTCTGTTGGGAATCGTGAGTGGAGGAACTATACTGGACAATTCTTCAGAGCAGAAGCCACGGAAGTACCTATAAAAAAGCGATAAATCCCCCAGGGAAGCCTTTCTGTAAGTGAAGGATCATTAATGAGACGAATTTAGAGGTACTTTTTCTAATAGGTATTTTTGGAGGGATGAGAGGGTCCAAATTTCAAACTGTTATGGTATTTGTGTTCAGTACCGTTTGACAATTTATCCTGAAAAGACTAAGCCCTCGGCACAACGCCAACGTCTAAAACTTGTTAAACTGTACAATGAAAATTATCATTCTCCGAGAAATGTGTTTCGTGCACTTATAGTCCACGCATAATCAGCGTACTAAGCCGATTATTGGATGTACCATCACAAAAGTTAAACTCCATTCTTTATTTTTGGGTAATTATTGACCAAATCAGCCACATTCAGCACATAGTTCAGAAAATATAGCGGCAGTAGCTGCGAGTGTACGTGATGATCCTGACGAATTGATTTGGAGTTCGGGAATTGGAGCTTAAGAACAGACCATGTAAGGTGCAGTTAGGGCCAACATTCAAAAGCCATAATCTTTAAAAAATAAATGTAAGATATAGTTCTTTCGTTTGATAATAAATATTAGTTAATAAAGTTATTTTTTTAATTAAAAAAAAATAAAAAATATCTCGTAATGAATCACCTCTTATAAACTTTTCAGATTTCGATATAATGATTCTACCATTGCCGTTTGGCACCAGTCTTCCAAAAACACCTTGTATATAAAGGAAAAAATTTAAAAAATATCATAGGGTTACAAAAAATTTAAAATGCAAAACAGTGTACAGGTACGAAACTGAACAGAGTTATTTCTTCAGTCATTTTATAAAAAAGTTTTTATAAACATATGTCCGGACTTGCTTAATTTCTGGGATACAGGGCGAAAAAGTTTTTGAAAAAAGTTGGTATTTTTTGAAATATCCTAGGACTCCTTTAACCAATTTATTTAAAATTTGGGACGCTAATTTAACGTAATAAGGCGCTTGTAAAATTCTACCCAAATTTGGATTATTGGGTCCAGTGGCGTCTCAGTGGACACCACAGCCAATATTATTGTAAAAAAGTACGCCACTGGCTTTTTATGAACTTTTAATATTTTTTTCCTGATAAAGCAGATAAAAATCAAATTTTAAGTCTCTCGTGTTTTCTTCGTATCTAGCTTTGTTTACGAAAAAAACATAAAAGCCCTGGGATGCTATGGATTTTATTTTATGCTGTTTATGGCGACTTTTTAGAATGACATAAAATAATCAATTTTTTTTTTTCGAAAACGAAGCGAGATACGAGAAAGATATAAGGTTTGTTCCAGCAGAATGTTGGAAACATGTTAGCAACAATCGTAAAACGCAGAAATTGTTACAAACATTAATCAGAAATTTTGGCAACAGCTTTCTGCTGGAATGAAAAATAAACAAGTTGTGCATACTGCTTATACGTCAATACAAGAAAGGTTATGTTAAAAATTGTCAGGAATGTTTGAAGAAAGTGTGCAAACTTTTCAAACAGTTTCCAACATGTTTCCAACATCTTAAAACTACTGTTGGAACAACAAAAACTGTATAATGTTACAAACATGGTACTGCTGGAACGACAAATTGGACGGGCGCAGAATCCGAACGATTGCAAACATTTCACACAGCCTGCTGGAACAAACCTAAGATTCTTAAAATTATTTAGTATTTAGGAAATATCCTGTATAGCAAATAATGGTTTCAAATTAAACTAAAATAGTTTTGAAAATATCTTCACGTCAATAAAGACTGTAGTTCAAACGAATACTGAAATACAAGATATCGCAGAAAAAAATTAGGCAAATCAGAAACCCAAGAGTATCGACACATTCAGAATTTTAAAATGAGCCTGTCTTTTATTATGTCCCCAATGACTTACGTATAGACTTAGCAAGTGTCACAAGATCGAACGCATTCGGAATAAAATGCGTGAATTTATTTAGCATATCGAAATATATTCTCGTCAAGTTTTATTTTTAAGGTATAGAAAGACATAGGCGTAGTATACAAAGAAATCTGGTAATGATTCAGCGTATTAAAAGTAGGGCTGGCAAAAACCGGATTCGGTTAAAACCGGTTAACCGAATATTAAAAAACCGGTATTAAAACCGATTTTTAATACCGGTTTTTAAAATCGAACAACCGATACACCGAAATCGGTTTTTAAAACTTTTTAAAAAAACCGGTTTCGGTTAAAACCGGTTAACCGAGATATTAAATAACCGGTATTAAAAACCGGTTTTTTAATACCGGTTTTTAAAATCGAAAAACCGATACACCGAAATCAGTTTTTAAAACCGAGAACCGAAGGCGCATTTACATATTTGCCGCCCGTAGGCTATTTTATTTCAATTTTGAAGACCAAAAAAAAAAACAAAAAGAAAAAGGTCCTCACTTTCATTTCCTTCAATTCTACGTACTAAATGTAAATCCACAATTTATACAAATTTTACCGCCCCCTAAAAAACGCCGCCATGGCCTTTTGGTAAATACGTCACTGTATAAATCATCGCAATCAACCAAAAACCTATTAATTGATATTCAAAGAACCGCTTTTCGATTTCGGTCCGATTATCCAAAAAAAACAGGTATTCGAAAACCAGATTATCCGAAAAACCGGTTAAGCGATATTCGAGAAAACCGGTTTTCTCAATACCGGTTAACCGGTTTTCGAATAGCTGTTTTCGGTTTTGGCAAAACCGCGGTTAATCGAAACTGGTTAACCGGTTAACCGAAAACTGGTTAACCGATTAACCGAAAAACCTGTTTCGGTTGCCAGCCCTAACTAAAAAAGTGTATGATGCCTGTTTTTATTTTTTTAGTTTTTTTTTCTGCAAGTAACAACAAGTGTACAAATAAAGTCAATTATTATTGCCCTTGATTAATTTAATGTTTTGCTTTGTAGTAGTACTTTTTTAAATAAAATTTCGTGCACAGTTGAACCCACAGTTATATAATACGAGTGCCTTTTTTATTTAGATCAAATTTAGTCATTGGAATTTTTACTCCCTTTCTGACGACAGATCGATCTGAAATTTGGTACACACCCTTAATCTTAATGATAATACAATATAATTCATTCTTTATGATTGTAAATCCAAGATGGCCACGCCGAAACAAAATGGCAGATTACAGATATTACTTCACAACTACCTTAATATGGGTAACAAATAAAAGGGCTTGATTGGTAGAATAAAGCTTACTATGAAAAAATGAAAATCCAAGATGGCCCGCACTACAAAAGCTTAATTTTGTGTTTAGGGAAATTTTGCAAAGCATGTAGTTATTTTTAATAATAACTAAATGGCCCTTTTGTCGGGCCTGCTCGATAAACCTAGCTAGGTATTACTTCTTTTGAAAAAAAATAATTGTGGCTAAAATCCTATATTTTTGATATTTTATTTTATTTGAAAATGTATGAAAATTGCCAATATTTATAATTTTCTTAATCTTTAAAATCCATTTAATATTTTTAAATATTTCAACCATAAGGTTTGGACTAAATTTCTTATCGATGTCGAGATAAATGCTATAGTTAGGGATCCCTGGACCATTTTACAAGTCATTACTAACAAGCTATGTTTTTCGTGAGTAACCTTTTATTTTGACAGGGCGACCAACTTTTTTCCTTGCAACAATTTTCGTTGGTGGGAGCTTACAGGGGTAGCAGGAATTAACTGTATTGATTTGACGAATATCAAAAATTTATTACTATCAGGGATTTTCTCTGTTTACTTTCAAGATAATTATCTAAATAAAATGAAAAAATATTTGTCCTACAAAATGTTAGGTTTTATCAGAGTCCCCTACCATCAACATGTATAGTCGATGTCGTGAAAAATAACTACTAACCATGTGATTTTTTTCTGTTGAATATTTATATAATTTAAAACCCACATTGGCCTACAAATTGCAAGGTACGTCATCCCGGTTTTTTGATATTTATCAAATCAACATATTTAATCTCTTCTACCCCTTTATGCTACCACCAACGAAAATTGTAAGAAAAAAGTTGGGCTTCTCGTCAAAATGAAGCTACTTACGAAAAATAAGCTTGGTAATAATGACATGTAAAAATGGTCTGGGGATCCCCAACTACTAGAAAAACCTCCTTGTTAAAATAATTATTTTCACACCATTTTTTAAATAGATACATTGTTTTTTTCTATACTTTTTCTTTTATTTGAAAAGAAAAAGTTTTTTTTTTGAATACAAATAATTTCGGTTACTTAATCTAGCCCCAAGAAGGCCCTAGAACCTTCTTTTATTCGAAAAAGAGGTCACGTAGCACCTAGTTTTAAAGGCCCATTGATCGTATACTTAAAGCCAATTGTTTTTGAAAATCAACCTAACCTTTTCAGACTTAGAATCTTATGCTATTAAAACCGCACGGTTTGTACAGAATTTCGGCCGAATTTCAAACGGTTTAAAAGTTTTGGAACGGCTGTGCCCATTTTTAAAAAGAAAGTGGCGTTGAGTTAAGAATTAAAGGGCCTTTAAAAAAGTGCTACATAATCCCGTTTTCATTGAAAAGGTTACGAAATTTTACCCGATTTCGGTATCTTGTCCTATTCAAAAACTAAAGGGTAAGGACATTGCGGTAATTATCACGAACAAACTTAGTAAGCAATGAGTTTCGGTGCGGAAAAGTTCAACTTTAAGCATGCAAAGGTGCGCAAAGTATCTACTTTGCGCCTGCAGATAATAGTTATTTATTAGATAAGTGAGTTATATTACATATAAGTCACGCAAGAAAAGTTTAACTCTCGAGCCCGAAGGACGAGAGAGGTAATTTTCTTAAGTGACTTATATGTAATAACTCACGTGTCTAATACAAAATTTTATCCAACACTTTCGTATAAATCGTTTTTAATATCGAAAATAATTTGAAAACGTCATCCATTATTTGTTACTTGTCATTGTCAACACCAGCAACAAAATTTTGTATTTTTGGAAAGCAAGCTTGTTTGGTTGTAATGCATTTTGTTGGTAACTACGGGTTCTATAATTCACTAGTGAGCTAAAGGGTACTTTAGCTCACTAGTGACTTATAGTACACTTTATATCCTCAAAATCTGATCAATTATGTAGATATTATATGTAAGTGTTGGATAAAAAATATAATTTAATTCTGTAACTACGTCAATGCCCTAAACTACCTATCAAGCACACTATATGCGTTTTATTTCCCCAAAAAAGGGGAGCTGAAATAAACCGTCAATCTCACTCTAAAACCGTAATAAAAATATGACAAGTCTGGAATTCGATATGCCTACGTGGAATTTCTTATATTTACGAATATACGTAATATACAAGAAAATCATTTATTGCAGCAGTATTTAATATTTCTGAAATACAAATGTCATATGTCAACATTTTATAAACGTTCTCCGTTATAAGAATTTTTCCAGGGGCGGATTTACCACAGGGTGAGTAGGATGGAATCTAGGGCTGAAAATTTTATGGGGCGGTAGAATTATTTCATAAATCTTAATTTTTATTTACAAAATTTTAAAAATGTATTATACACACAAAATACAAAATTCGAAAATTTAAAAGAAATTAAAATATTTAACAAAAATCAAAATTGTCTAAATACAAAATATGTCACCATCTCTATACAGCGTGTCCGCTAATTAATAGTTCACAGAAAAACCACAGATTCCTTATGCCAAAATATTATGATTTAACCACACATACCTATATCCAAAAGTTGATAATAGGGAAGATACAAGGGCCATATAAATAAAAAGAAGCAATTGTTTATACTTTTAAACTTTGAAGTAAATGCTTTTGCTTATGATATAGAAAAATATTGCAAGAACATTTGCTTATACTTAGAAGGAAAATCATTTACTTACAACTTTTGATACATTTTAAATATTTGAATTTATGTTATGTATTTAGGGGTTTTTTGACATAAGCTATTTAATATTGATATTATTTTTTACGTGTAAACCAGAGGAAGCTAACTACACTATATTTTTTTAAACATCCTAACTTTTTTGTGGTACACTGTATGTAACATTTAAGTAAACCAGTAAGCTACCCTATGGTTTCTACACTAAAAAGTGTACTTTGTAAGAATGGCTTTGAGCAACCGATTTTAAGATATTTGAATTTAAGTGGTTTAGTGCAACCAAAAAATGCCTTTAAAAACAGCGTATTAGCTATAACTAAAACTGCCTTATCATTTAAACTAATTTAATGTATTCCCCCATATACTTTTTACTAAACCACTTTAATGCAAATATCTATAAAATGGTAGCTTAGAGCGATTCTTACAAAGTATGCCTTTTTGTGTAGAAAGGATTTGGAAGTTTACTAGTTTACAAAGATGTTACATACAATGTAGCACAAAAAAGTTGGTATATTTTAGAGAAATTTAAATAATGTAGCTAGCCCTCTTTAGTTTACAAATAAAAATAAATATGAGATCCAAATAGCTCATGTCAGAAAAATCTTAGATACCGAGTATTGCTAAAATATTCAAAACATATCAAAAATTATCAAAAAAAAAAAAAAAATTTTATTCGACACCTTGTATTTTCCTTATTATCAACTTTTGGATATAGGCAGGGACAAGAATAAGACAAGCAACTAAATGTAAATAAATTATCCGAGAGAGAGATAGCTGCTGGGCCTTCCTTGTCTGTCTTCAAAAAGGTAAACGAAGATGGCGCGTGAGTCGACTTTATCGTTTGCCCGTCAAGTTCAAATTATATAGCTGTGCCATTTGCTCTTAAAATTAATTACTTGTTTTTGTTTCTTAATAATATAAAATATTGGGGTTCAGTTCAATAATTACACACACCTAATTAAAAATATCATTTATTTGGTTTTTATAAGGATTTTTTCTTACAGCTAACCATGTACCTTGAATTGTCTGTTGAAAAGCACAAATTTAATACATACACTGTGATCACTAATAAAAGTCAATACTCAAAGTTCAATTAAAGGTAAAAAACCACGAAACACACAATAAATCACAAAAAAATTTAAACACACTGTCCAAACAAATCGGCCATTAAAAATATCAAACACAACATCTAATATCATTTCGGCGTGACGCCTGCGGCAGCGTTGTCAAGTTAAAAATATTAAAGTTTACATGCAGAAATTGTAAACAACTTGGCAACCATGAAAAGGCGATGATTGTACCCTCTGCGATTACCTCCCATGATAAATGACAAAGACATAGTTACAGGAACTTGCGTTAAACCAGAGAAAGATAAAACGAATAAAACGCAATGGACAAATTTCCAGGACCAGTAACCCGTCTCATTCTTGTCTCTGATATAGGTATGTTTAGTTAAATCTTAATATTTTAACATAAGGAATCTGTGGTTTTTCTGTGTATATCATTAATTAGTGGACACCCTGTATAAAAAATTGCCTAACTATATGATTTATGATGAAAAAATATTGCAATAGCAATATTATAGTCGGAATTTAGTTATTTATTTCACTGATAACTGCTAATTTTTTTCTCCCTGGACCGAATTACTTATGAGATCTGCTTACTCAATTTAATCTTGATATAATATCGATGGTCTAATCATGATTGTTACAGCAAATTTGCAAACTGTCAAATTTAATTTCGGAGAGTTATTTCTTTATGCGTGAAAAATGTTAACTAAAAAGGACTAATTTTAATAAATAAAAAACTGGTTCAAGTTTTTACAGAGATATAGTCTTGTGGTTTTAATTAATCGCATAACTGATACTTCGACGACTTAACTATTAAAAGTTCCCTTCAAAATATATTTATAAAACTAAACATTTTGTCGATTAGAAAATTGATACGTTTTAACAGTTAATTATTTAATTTGTAGTTTGAAGAAGTTTGGAAAATCCAATCGAGCATGCCTTAAGCATTCATGTCGTACATAAATTATTTAAATTGAATGTTAAAGTGTATTTGACAACTTTTTACAAAAGCAACTTTTTCAAAAATGCCATAAATTAATTATAGTAAGAGGAAAACAATACTATAAGCTGGAATTTTTATTAACGGCTTTTCTCCAATCAAATAAGAATATTAAAATAAAATGAAGTAAAAAATGTGTATTTGATATGATTTTGGACTAAGGTATTAAAATTCAGAGGCGTAAAGAAAATTCAAACCGACTTTAAAAAGATAAATAAAATTCAGTAAAAATTTAAAAATACTAAATAAAAAAAAATATAAAAAAAATAAGTCGGGTAATAATGTTCCGCTAAACTACTAATCGTTAATATCTAAAAACACAAAAGATAAAAATACTATTTCCTACGACCACATGTGAAAATAGCAAATAGCACACTGTTTTCATGCATAGAAAATGCCTTATATCACACTAGTGTTGCAAAGTACTTTACAGCACTAGTGTTGCAAAGTATAATATAAAGCTGTCATCGCTGTCATTGTTATTTAAAATAAATTTGGAGTTACCAGGCTGTTAACTGGATTTACATTGAAAAAGCCATGCAATATTTTTTAAATGAGGACCTTTTTTAATTCTAAAATGATAAAAAAAAGCTATAAGTCGGTTAAAAAAAAGGCGTTAAGACGTTTCAACAACCAGAGGATCGTTTAAAAAAATATCATATAAATCGGTGCAGTAGAATTCTTTAATGAAGTTGCTAAATTTTTGGCTTCGCGTCTTAAATAATAAATAGATTGCGGGGATTTTTGGCAAAATTATGGCAATAGTTTTCAGAATTATTTAACTATGTAAAAAAAAAAACGTTTTAATCAACAATTTCAGTACATAATCAATCACTCAGCATGAATTTGCAAGCCAATTTGAAAATGTGCGGATTTTACCTATTAACCTTGTTAATGAACTTGCCCGAACGTATTTTTAACCGGTCGACTTCATTAGTCAAAAACTTTACACGACAAAATAAACCTGACTAGAATTTATCATTTTGAGTGATTTCTTCGCATTTATTTCCAGAAGGCACGAAAAAGATGTTACGTTTCGTTCGAGATAATTTTAAATGATTGGTTACGTTAGGTTTTCTGACTTTTTAAAGATCGCAATATGTAAGTAATATCCTTGTTGTAAAACAGCAATAAATAACAATTAACAAAAATATGCTTTGGATGATTTTTCTTAGAAATTCCATATTTGGCCGAAAAGGACCTCATGTTGTGGTAAATCATGGCGCTAACTTCTATCAAAATTGTATTTATGGACAATTTTACAAATAATGTGTTACTACCTGGTACCTCCTGGTAGCTGGACTCGAACAGTGCGGCCGCCGCGTAGAAAATTACAGAATTTTTCCCGGTGTGGCGGTTAGAGGAACTGTACGGGCGTTTTTACCTTCGGGGATCGAGTAAAGATTTACGCTAAATTGACGGCATCTTTCTTCTAGAGCTAAGCGCTGTGAGCAAAGATTCCTATAAGCTGATGGTATTCTGTTTGGTAATGAACACGAGGTATTTCTTAAATGGCGCGAAATAGATGGGCAAGTCATGGGAACTGTCAGTAGTGACAATAAAGGTTATACGTAACACCAGTAGCAGTTCTTGGTTTTACAGCAGTCAATATATGCGTCACATCGGTTTATAGAATTGTTTTTAATTTTTTATTGAATTTCTGGGAGCTACGAGCTCGATTATTCAGAGTATCCGCCGACGAAGCCCTGGAAAGCATAGTACGGAAGGGGGAGAGCTGGCGAAAAAATAGAATAGAATACCTGGGTAGCTATACTTTGGGCACTTTGTATTAATAATGAATACCTTGTAAATAACTCCGGTTACTGACTTTTAAACCAATAACCAAATAAATAGTATGAAACGAACACGGAATGTTTCTCATTTCCTACGAGTATGACTTTTGCAAACTATTATTATATAACTGGAAACATTTTAAAATACGTTTTTTTACGACCGTTTAAAAAATGCTCTTTTTTAATCGTTAAGATGAAGGTAAAGTACTCCATTTTAGTACACTACATAAAGTGTTAAATAAAGTAACTTTTTTAACAATTCGAAGCTTTTTTACTCTTTGAATTAGTGTTTGGTTTCAATGCCTACTACAAAAGACTTAAATATAAAATAATGCAATATAACAGTAAACACGACATCAGCTGAACCAAACGGTCAAGTTACAAATGTGATTTATTTTATTATTAGTTGTTTTTACGTACCGTGAGGTGTCTTCAAAGAGCGGGGACGACTTCGGACATGTAAGTATCTATTAAATCCTTAATATAGATTTCTTGACTGTATTTAAATTACGTTATCCCCTTTTTAGAAACAAAAAGTATTTTTAAACTTTCTTTGTTCTGATAGTTAACAGAAATCCTTTGTGCGTCCCACCCTTTTTTATAATTCGACTTTGGTCGGAGTTTACGCAAGGAATTTGAGTGGCTATTAAAACCAAAATTAACACAGCTGAGCAAGCCTTACTGATAGTATAAAAGGGCGATACTCGAAAAGTAGTTTGAGTATTCTGTCTCACTAGAAGTACATATTTTAATTTTGTTTTAAAAGGGGAAGGGGAAAAAGAACTTTTTTCCATTAAATAAAAATAAATGGAGAACATTTTAAAAATATTGTGTAAAAATTTGACATGAGTCAAAGCAAAATTAAGGAAGATACAGCGCAAATAACCACGCTTTATCCATGAGTCTGAACCATAGATAACCTACATTTAGATCCGCAGTGGCAAGAAGCATTTTTCGGATTGTTACGACTGCGCGCAGTGGGTGGAGGAACATGCGCACTTAAAAGCCGTGGCAAAATACAAACACCGGACCTCGTACCCTTCGTCCGCGGTCTGACCGTAACTCTCATTAGCTACCGTACTTCGAAGAGAAAACCAGGACGCGGTCAACACATTCTTTCCTCTAATGCGAATAGTTTGTTTGGGTCCGGGTGCGTTTACCCTCAACTGGCTTGCGTACAAACCGGTTTTTTCGCCCATGAAATGTAACTTTTGTTTCGCGCAGGTTATAACATTGGCAATCCATCGAGATCAGTGGTCTGAACGGTTTATTCTAAATTTTCAAGTGCAAGTTTTCCTACATATTTCAAAATCTGTGGCCATCATAGCTTCCAAACTACTGTACCTATCCTTTCGAAATTTTTTACCACTATTTCTTTACATAATTTTCGAGATTGCGCAGAGGAGTTAATATTTCTAATTCTTATAAAACGAAATACATCCTTTTTTCTAAAAATCTTGTTAAAAAAAATCTCCTAGCGTAACCTGGTGAAAATAATTATCTAACGAACGACCTTAAATTTCACATGACTGTTTTATTTACCCTGTTTTTGTCTTTTTTTAAATCTATAGACTGTCCACGGATGGAATTAACAAGAGGACAAATAAACCAAAAATTTAATTTTTCGAGTAAAAGTCATTATCCATAAAAAATTATTAAGAATAATGTTTGTAATCGATAAAAACAATAATACAGAATTTTATTAAACTTCATAATTTGGAAAAACTGGCGTTAACAGCTGAAAAATTGTGTTTTGAGGGAGTTTGGAGAAAGCAGGTGATTGAAAAGCAAATTATGAAGGTTTTTAGGTAATTTTATTATAAAAATTTAAAATAAATACTTTTTAATAACTTCAAAATCAGTTTCATGAATCTTTTTGATAGCCCTGTACCATTAATTAAGTTATTCAAAATGTTATTCTAAATCATTTTTTAAATGATATTTTACTTTTTTTAAATCTTTTTGACATCCCACGAAGGCCTATGCATAAATACCAGAGTACCGTGGGTGTCGGGTTATTAGATGTTTAACCCATCGTTTCCCCTGTTCCAACCATTTCACAGTACCTTTTAGACTTTAAAATGAAAAATAAGTTTTTCGAACCCTGTATACAAAATAAACATTTTCTCTTGGTGAATCTCATTTTCTTGCAAAAATTTTTTTATAAGAATAACTTTATAAAGAGTAACTTTTTTCGAAAAATGAAAGTTTTGGTTCATTTGTCCTTTTGTTAACTCCATCCGTGGACAGTATATGATTAAATTTAGTGACTAATATTTTAAAAAGTTGGGATCATCGTTATTATTTAAAAAACAAAGCATAACATTCGTGCCGTTGTTTAAGAATTAAATATTTTGATTGCCAGTAAACCACAAAATTAATAGTCCGAGAGGCAGCAACGTCGGGAAAACAAGATAGGTTGGCTGATTTTTTCATATGTTGTTCTCCTTCCTCTTCTCTGTACAGGTAATAATACAAGGTTTTAAAAACATTTTAAGAAACCTAATTTTCAATTTCTTGTCTTTGGATAGCTTTACAAAACATATTTTTTTATTGCAAGACACTTTTATCGTTGCTAATTATACAATCGTGCCCCTTTAACTTCTTAACCGTTAAGTATATTTTGATGTAACTTGGAACGATAATATATGACCAAGGTCTGCATTTTTTGACATATCAGTGTTAGCTCTAAATGTCAAGGTCACAGCTGGGCTCCACTGCAACCGCTACCGGCAGCCAGACAGCCGAGGATCTACCTGAAAGGAGGAGGAGAAACAACTTATCAAAAAATCCACCGGCCAACCTAAAATTCTTGTTTTCCCGACGTTGCTACCTTTCGGACTAATAATTTTGTGGTTTACTGGCAATAAAAACATTTAATTATATTAAACAACGCCGCGAATTTTATGCTTTGTTTTTTAAATAATAAAGATGTTCTAAACTTTTTAAAATAAAAGTCATTAAATTATATCGCGTACATAAACCGCCATTTTTAAAACCAGAATTTATTTCAGGTACTTTACGAGGGTTGTGATTTTTCCCCATAATCAAAATAATACTTTCTTTGTTCTTAAGTCCGTTTTACAGTCGGCAAGTTCTTTCTGCAACTTGCAAGACAACTTGTTGTAGGCATGCGCAGTACGCGAACAGCTGATTTTTGGCAGCGTATTCTGCAACTTTATTGCTACTTGCAACTTTACCAGTAGGACCTTTGGTAGAACCGATTTTCTTGCAGTTGCAACTGCAAGTCTGGGAAAAAATTTGGTTATTTTAGTGGTACCAACCCCACCCAAAGTTACTAGTTGAACACCACCTTCTTGCTTTTTTCTTGTATTTTCATCCCTCAGAAGGATAGCGGCAGCAATAATGAGGCAAATTGTAGCCGAGGTGGCTCTTTTTGGTTCGATTTTTTTCGTTTTTAACAGCTATTCTGAATACCGGTCAATAGCTAGGTTAGGTTTTAACTTTATTTTCCGTACCCAGAAGACCCTTTCAGGTGACAATACACCCAAGGGAGAACTGGGCAAACGAAAATTTCAGACTCTCTCTTCGAGGTCAAACCTGGTATACGGACGGGTCCAAAACCGAAGAAGGGTCAAGGAGCAGGTGTCTACAGTAAGATGGGAAACACTCGTTTGACCTTTCCACTGGGAAACCACGCCTCTGTATTTCAAGCAGAAATTTTTGCGATCTTACAATGTGCCAGGATTAACAACCAAAGGCCCCGCACAAATTGTACAATCAACATTCTTACGGATAGTCAAGCAGCCCTTGGTGCACTAATTAATCCCAAGGTATCGTCTTGGCTGGTACTAGAATGCCTCGAGGAACTCAGGGAACTGGCGGAACGCAACAACACGAGGTTGATGTGGGTGCCAGGGCATTGCGGAATTCGAGGCAATGAAAACTCAGACGAACTGGCTAGAAGGGGGTCAGCCACGACATACGTCGGGCCAGAACCAGTCCTTGGAGTGCCAAAGAGCACCTTCCGGAGTGCGGTACAAAACTGGGTAAAGGACCAGCAAAGACTGCACTGGGAAAGGCTTCCTCAACACATGCATGGGAAAATATAAATCAGTGGACCATGCACAAAAAGAGCTAAAGAACTACTCAAAATGGGTAGGAATCAGCTAAGAACGATCACAGGTTTCCTCACCGGACATGCTCCAGTGAAAGAACACCTAAATAAATTGGGATTATACAACGGAGATCTGGACTGCAGATTATGTGGAGCAGAGACCGAAACAGTATCCCACATACTGTCAGAGTGTGAGGCACTGGATCACAAAAGACAGGCAATCTTCGGGGATATTAGAGTGCCCCCGGAAACATATGGTACGCACCCAGCAGACCTATACCGCCTTCTTCAAGGAACTAGGGTACTGGAATGGGTACAATAAAACGGGAGTTTGGTACAATAAGCCTTCAGGCTGCAGTGCCACCGGACATGCAGACGGCTCCCTGGGAAAAGAAAAAAAAAACTTTATTTTCACATTTTTGCACGTTGGTACCTTGCCCTATTTTTGCCATATTAAAAAGCGAATTGCCGACTGTAAAATGGACTTTATGTTTTTATAGTCAAAGAAAGTAGGAAAGAATATAAATAACTCATAGGTGGTACTTTTCCTATACACCATCCTTTGTTTGACGAACAAGGCTTTACCAGAAATGTTGATTTAGGCAAAGTGTACAAATAGCAGCAAGGGAGATGCATAAAACGTATGTTTATCAAATTTACCTAGCAGAGCGTTAACTGTTTTAGGGACTAAGGGGGAACAAGAAGGAAAAATAAGATATGCGAGGTCTTTTGGGAGGCCACACATTACCCTTTTGTAAATTGAATAAAATATCATAATGCTTAAACAGGATGTGTTGGCACAGTTAGCAATTAAAATCAGGCGACTTTGCAAGGTTGCAATTTTAATTTAGCGCCCTATCGGACAGTTTTTGAACTCTTGGGACACTATGACATTTCTTAGTAATATGTTGCTTGCTGTTGTTGCAGTTGTATTTTTAAATATTTTTAGGAATTTATTGGATAAATGTAATAAAAATTCAAAAAAATAGGTACTTTTAAACTTGTGTTTTAGTGGTTCTCATTACAAAATCCGTTAAAAGTTTTTCAATGAAGAAAAATGCATTAAGTCAGTTTTGTTGTGTTTAAAATTGAGGTCTTAATAAGCAAGATTTTACATTTTGTTGCTTAACATAAAATTGCTATGAACGAAGACTCTTAACCATTCTTTCTTTTAAATAAGTTGTTAGACAATCATTTTTTATATATTTTTATTTTTATTTTTTTACTAAATGCCTTGTTTTCAAAAGTGCTTGTTTCTAGCCGTAAAGTAGGTAACCCTTACTATTTTTGGCACAGTTGTTTAAAAATTGCATGTAAAACATTGTGGTAAACTTGTCCGACAAAAAAGTGACACGTTCGCCTAGGCCGACACCCGAAAGGGTGTCGGCCTGGGAAAGGAACCAACCTAAAAAGGTTTTAAAAGAATTATTAGAATTGTTCTGCAGAACCGTTCTATTACCTTTCCCCTTGCCTCTTATGCACCTTCATCGAAGGAGGTGCTCGAAGTGTTCTGACACTATTGACATATGCCAAAGGGCAAATAGTAAATATACTTGGATATATTTGAAAAATATCTGTAATAATTTATTGTGGTTAATTAATTAACCCAAAAAAAAAAATAAAAACCACGGATGACTAAAATAAAAACCAAACAAAGAACAACAAATCTGTCAAATCTTATAAATGTTATGTCAACGACGCAAATCCCACTGTTTTCTAGTGTTCCTTTTAAAACTGTTTTGATCGGTTCTGAAGAACGGTTCTACAAGTTAAAGGAATACACCAAATGGTTTATAGCAACGATAATTGCGGCGATAAATAAGGTAATGATTCTTTTGACGTTGTCACGTTTCACTATCGTCAGTAAACCGACTTTGCAGAAACAGATTTTTCTAAAAAAATATATATGAATGATAAACAGTAAAAATCGCAAATCATAACCTACTTTTAATAAAAAAATATTTTTCTGGGATAAATCCCCCAGTAAATCTTTGACCCTTGTTTTTTCATCGTCGCATTTGTTTCTAAAACTTGCAAACATGTCACCGCACTAATAAATCGTTCCTTTCATCCGGGAAAATAACAGCCGGAAAATAACGGAAAAACAATATTTTTTGTGAGTCTACGGGTCGCCAAGACGACAAATCAACTTCTTTATATATGAAAAAAATATGGAATAACAACTTGAATGAATATAAAAATATGTGTTAATGGTGGAAATAATAGGAGAAGATGGCATCTTAGTGTTTTTGTTTATAAGTAAAACAACCCTTAATGTATTTTTAATTGTTTTTTTTTTCTAGGATTGATTAATTGGAAAGTTTTTCGGGTCATGCATATTTTTTATAAATTATATCGCCTAATTCGAGATCAAAATGGTACATTTTTATGAATAATTAATTTATGTTTTAAATTTAAAAGAGTATGAGCCCGTGAGCCTCAGTTCGTTATTTTGTAAAAGCTGAAAGTTTTTCAGAGCATGCTCCCAACATAGCTAGAAGCAATAGCAACTATAAAGTTTAACTTATAGTGGCTTTGGCAGGTACCACCCAGCAAACACTATTTGCCGGCAATATACATTTTTCATATTGGCATTGATGGTAAAGCATTGGCAATTGGTGGCAATATTATGCCAACATCTAATACTCATTAAAAAGTTAACCCTAAATAAACACTCAATTGCCAATAAATTTTACATGCAGGCGAATTGCCGGCAAGCATACAAAAATGGCGGCATACCAATCCTGATTAAATAAGCATGCCTTTTTGTTGCAGGCAAATAAATATGGGATTTTGAAGGCAAACCTTCAACGCATATTTATACTTTTCAAACCATATTATTAACATTGGTATTTAACTAACATTCGAGCAATTTTTTGATCTGTTTTATTTATAATGGCGGCTAAACAACATTATTTTATGTTTTTTACATAATTTAAAGGAAATGACCTTTTTCTAATATTTTATTGATATAAATCATGCAAATAAAAATTAAGTCAAACAAAACGTTTATTATGTATTTTTGAGAGAAAAAAAAATAAAATGATGGTAAAATTAGCTAGGTTAATTTCGACGATTTCGACCGAAGGTGATAAAATCAATTTCCCGCTTAGCCGAAATACAAGATTTGACAATTTGACAGATGAGGCAACCTTGCTTTTGTTTGGCCGCTTTGTGCCATTGTTTTCTACGTGGTTTTCTAGCTTTTTAGTTTCTTTTTTAAAGAAAAGAGTTTTTAGTAGACATAATTAAGTGTATTCATTACCTAATTAGTGTGTGTTGTGTAAATAATTGCTGATGGCTAGTCAAGAAGGCGGGTTATTCAAGTAGACTGTTAGGAGCTGTAAACATTTCGTTTAAAACCATTTAAATTTGTAGTTACCTAAAAAAATTATATAATATCAGGGAGTTGCCTTATTAAAAGTTTTAAAGACGTGTTAATAAAAAAATTATATATATTTAATAGTTTTTTTTTTTTGACATTTAACTCTTTTAAAATATTTCTCCCTATGTTTTGGATCTGAAAATTGAGTGTAAGTGTCCCTTAAATAACTATTTTAAAGTGTTTTCTTTTGATTTACTATATTTTTTTAATTTTATTACATACTTTTTTTTTTTTTGGTTTATTGTTACGGTATAAAAATTTATATTATGTAAAGTTTTCCTGCCTTTTTCTCATTTTTTCGATTACAAAATTCTAAATATGTTATTTAACTTTAGGGACATTCAACTTATAAAACTTGCAATACTTATTTAATGATAAATGCCATTATCCTAAACCCATTTTTTTGCCAATAACTTATTAATGATGGATGCCATCATCCTAAACGCATTTTTTCATCATAAATTATTAATGACGGATGCCATCACATTATCTGCAACACGTGGCCTAATAACGGACAATTGCCCACTTTCGCGTCTTTTTGATACCTTTTTGCCGATGCCTTGCCATTAAAGAGTGTTGACAAATGACCAGTAAATTAAATGTACAACGCCGGCAAAAAATGTTATATGGGGAGGTACCAAAGGTTAATGAATTAAAACTTAACTTTCGTCATTTTGTAAAAACCGCATTTTATATTGTTACTTGGGTATTAAAAGATATTTACTTAAACGACAGACAGTTTTGACAGTTCCAACCCCTTGGCAGACAAATATTTCGGAGTAGCCTAATGGTGTGAGAATGTCCAATATTTCTGTTATTTAACAAGATATAACAAAAAGTCTTTTATAAGAGTTGTAGCGTTCCAGCTAGGCATGTCCTGAAAATATTATAATGTATACAGAGGGTCCCAAAAAAACAATAAAAAAACTAAACAGCAATAACTCTTTAGGGGAGTGTTATTACATAATTCGAAATATGTCAAAAATTATCGAAATAACCTACAATTTTTTTTCTTTGACATCCTAAACCTTTTTAAATATTAACTTTTGAATATACGTAGGTTCTTTATTTAAATCCTAATAGTTGGGTAAAAAGAGGAGGTGTTCAGGAATTAATAAAAACAAAACTTTTTAACCAACAATATCAGTTTGCCATATTTATTGTAATTTCATAAATGACTAAACAAAGGAAATATGAATTTTAAAAACCAATTCCGTTTATTTCAAGTGACACAAAAGCTTTTTATTGTTGTGTTAATAAAAGAAATAATGCAAATGAATGAGTCAAAAAACATTTCCACCTGACTATTACGGGTGAAAAGCTGAAAGCTGTAATTAAAAAGTAAATTATACGTTGCCGATTAGAATCGCTGTTTGCCAGTTCGAGTTTACTACCTTTCTTTATGTCAACAAAGAAATCAAACGTCTAGAGTGCAAAAATATATATTTTCTTTGTCTTAAAGCAGTCCACAAGAGCCACCAAGTCCACAAAGGCCTCCTAATATTTTTTTGAAATTCCAAGAACAAAAAGAATATAATAAAATAGTGTTCGACCAAAATTTAGGTTTTGGTTTATTTAAAAAGGGTTAAAATGAGAATGGTTTTCAAAACGGAAATCTTTTTGTTTTCTCTTCAAATTTTTGGGACCCCTAAATTTTGTAGTTTTGGTTTTGATTTCGGTTTTGGCCTAAACTAAAGCCAGGGTCGAAATTTCGGTCTCGCTTTCAGCCGTAACACCAGTTTCGGTCGGCCTCTAATAATTAATATACAGGGTGTTATTAAGGACAAATAATGACTAATGGTAAAAATAGTAGGTAAATTATTTTCAGTTACAGGGTGTTGAACTTTTAAAAAATATTTTTTTTATAATATCTCAAAGATTCGTTAGTCGATTTTTTGAAATTTGGCAATGTTGTTCAATATTATAAGAGGATATTTTCGCACTAACTAGATGATAATTATAAATTCCAGCGGCGACGCTAGCTGCAATCTTACTGATATAATTGGCAAAAAATGTATGTATGTAAAAGTTTTTACATTTATTTTTTAGGTTAAGCAACCAATCAAACAATTTTTTTCCTTAATATTTGTATTCGGCTTTATTATCGAGAACAAAAAATAAAACCACCTTATCTCGTGTTCACATGGATCTTTAACATGGATCTCTGCCTCTTTGTAACTAAACATATTTTACCTATTTTTTTTTCAATTTTTGGACGTCTATGTTTGGCCCACCCTGTATAATAACTTTAGGATAAATAGCTCTTTGATGTTTCGATTCAACGTTATTTAAAGTCACTCTTTGTTCGACCACCGAACAGTGCGGACGTTCGTAAAAACTACAGAATTTTTCCCGAGGTGGCGGTTAGAGGTGCCGTACGGGCGTTTTTACTTTCGGGGATCGAGTAAAGATTCACTCTAGATTGATGGCTTCTTTCTTCTGGAGCTGAGCGCTGTGAGCGAAGATTCCTATAAGCTAATGGTATCCTGTTTCTCAGTGAACACGATGTGTTTCTGAAATGGTGGGAAATGGATGGGCGTACCACGGGAACTGCCTGTAGTGACAGAGAAGGTTATACGTAGTACCAGTAGCAGTTCTTGGTTTGACAGCTGTCAATGCATTGCATTGATTTATAGAATAATTTTGTTTATTTTTTTTCTGGAGTTACCAGCTCGATTATCCAGATTTTTCACCGACAAAGCCCTGGAAAGTATAGTCCGGTAGGTGAAGAGCTGGCGAATAGGACCTGAAGGGACCAGAGCCAAGAACAAAAAATAGAATAGAATAAAAAGTTACTGTAGAAGAAAACTAACACATTCTATCATTCCGACATCGTTATTTCTCCCTATCCGTTGGCACGCATACATAGCAACTTGCCCCGGGGTGAGATTACGTCACGCTTTTTATTACTCGGGACCGTTCGTACAGGCAAAATGCCAACAATACATTGGATAGGTTCAGCTTAGCAACAAAAGTAATTATCACAAAAAATAATCTTAAGGTTAATTTATGCAAACAAACAACATACAGAAAAATAAAGTAAGAAATAGGACCAACGCCAAAGCCACTAGCAAATATATTAATTTTATTTTATAAAATCCTCAAAGCTATGATGTACAAGGTGTTATACTAAGAACATTTTAAAAGCGCAAATTCGGTCCCCTTTGAAAATAATACAAAAAACATAAAAAAGGCCGCCTGCAATCGAACTGTTTTATACAAAGGCGCCGCTATCCTTTACAGCGACGGGCCGATACACTATGGGATAGAAATCCATTTTTTGGCCAAAAAGCAACTTTGAAATTTTAATGGCTCATGCTGTTATTTCAAAGTAGATACTCCAAACTACATGTACGCAAAATTATAAAAGGATATGACGACTTCTATTGGGGTAATAAGAAACTTGAAAATGTATTTTAAGTAAAAATAAATAAACAACATTTAATCTACTTAGTTTATTATTCGTCTTGTTTACTAAAAAAAGTAAAAGAGTTTAAATAATAAGAGCTATTGTTGTGTTTCCGATGCAGTCTCGCGAAGTCTCGCTACTTTTGTCAAAGATTTTTTACCTTTTTCTTTATCAGTTTTTGTACTTACAATTACCTTCCTACTTTTTGCTACTTCTGAGTTTAAGGACAGATACAAGATTTTTTTATAATTTACAAGGTTTTTCATTTTAAAATTTAATATGTTTTGTCCTACACTGTATATCCTAAAAGATAAAAGCATTCTGATGAAAGATATGGATTCTAGAGAATCTACCCAACAAAACAGTGTTTTTTATTTATTTTATACGTTAAAAATAAAAAAGTTGGTAAGATGTATCTATAAAAAAAGAAAAATTTAAAATTATTTTTCAGATTTGGATGGTCATATTTCCGAAACTAATTGAGATAGACACTCAAATCTAGTATTTTTTAAAGCATTTTAAAAGATTTTTTTGGTGGTGATATGATATTCAGGGTATTCCATTTAAAAAATCATACCTATTGTCGTACCCTGTATATGAGATAATAATCATCGGATTACTGACAAGCTGACATTTTAGTTTATTTTGTACAATAAAAAATAATAATGTTAAGGGAGTGTAAATTTATAATAACATATAATAAATTTTAGGTTTCCAAAAAGCATTTGTAATAATTTATAATATTTTTCCAGTAAAAAGCACCTCATTTTAAGTTAGATTGGTAAGTTTCAGAATTTTGACTAAAAAATTAATTTCTATCCCATAGTGCGATGACCAGCTGCATCAACCGGCATATTATAAAAGAAATATAGCAAAGGCAGCCGCGAAGATAAGCATGCCCAGTTATTGGCATTAAACTTTTTGTGATTTTTTTTTCTTATCAAAGAGCACCGAATTTACATTTTTAAACTGTTCCTTCTATACAACCTATACAAAGTAACTTCGCTTCTGTACAAGATACAAAGAAAATCCTAAAATAAAAATGTTTGTTTGGACACTAATTTTATTAACAGTATTGGTAAATATACAAGGTGTCTAAAAAACAAAATTGTCATTGTCAAGTACTTTTTTAATGGAATACCTTGTATATTTAAACAAATTTTTGACAACGTAAATTAAAAATGTATAATACACTATACGCCATTTATTACTAAAAGGAATTACTCTATTTGTATTCTTTTTGTAAGTTTGATCAAATTTTATCAACAAATTGCATTTTTTTATTTAAATTTCAACATTAAAAAAAAACTGTAGCCAAAAAAATGTTTTGCACTCTACAATTTTTTTATGCAAGCCTCTCAGATGCCTCTAATTTGGAAAAAGGTAGAAATTTTTAAGACATTTGAGGTCAACAGTACGATTTTTTGATAATAATAAAGCACTAAATTTCAAAATGACAACGTAATGTCACGCTAACTAGTATTTTTATTGATGTTTATAAATATGAGGAGATAATAATGTAACAATTTTTAAAAATATATTAGCATCTAACTAGCTAACGGGTTAACCGAAAAATCTAAAGTTTTTACCATGGACGTAGATTTGCATGCTCTTCAATAAAATTTTTCTCTAAAATAATTAGGGGAGCCAATAATTGACCCCATTAAAAATTACATGGGATTTCCTATGTCCCACCCGGCGATGCATCACCCGGTATATATTTGGGTGGTTACCACGCCTCAGTTTTTAGATAAAATAATTTGAAAAACACGGTTTTGGTTAGTTATACATTATAACACCGTTTTAAAAATTCAATCATTCAACAAAAATGTTCTATTATCTCTAGTCAGCATTTATCGTTATTAAAGTCAAAATAAACGTACCGCGGTAGACGTCTAATTTTTTTAAGAAAAACGACTGCATAAACATAAAAAGGGTGAGTTTTAACAAAAAAATTTCTGCAATGCCTGTATACATATTATTGTTTTTAACCCTGGGGTTGACTTTTATTTATTTTGCTGGAAAAGGTCTGCTTTTTATTTTGTTTTCTACGTGGCTACAGTAGCATTTGTCTGATATTGAAAAGGTGGTTATACACGGCTGAGCAACATATCGTTTTGATGTAAGCAAGACAAAATTAGGGTGGATAGATTTTATATGACAAAAAAAGATGCTTATTACATAGCACAAAAAGTGAACAAGTTCTTATACAGGGTGGATGTCCATATTTTAACTTTAAAACAAATAAAGTTATTAAAATGCGGATTTCAAGTTTTTAATTAGACAGGCACACACATAAAAAGTATTCTGAACTAGAAACAGGACATAGTGTTCCTTCTGTAGTTTGAAGCGCTGAATCCGAATCTGAAGCCTGTGCTTGTCCAGCACATCCCAGTTTTTTTAATAAATGGCAAATATAACTTTCCACATGACCAGATTTAAGCTTATATTTGCAATTTTCACAAAAATGGGACGTGCTGGACTAAAACGGGCTTTAGATTCGGATTCACTCGCATTGAAATACACTAGAAACACAATGTCCCGGTTCTAGTTCCGAATAATTTTTGTGTATCTGTCCAGGGTGGCTCGAATTCGACGCTCATCATTGGGATTTCGGAAACCGTAAGAGTACAGGATCGGTTAAATGGAGGCAAAGTTGCGCAATTTGATGCTCAATAAAATGCCGTTTTGCGTTTTAAAAATTCCGAGTACTTCTGAAGATATTCGAAAAACCGGAATTTTTAATTTTGGTTTCTATTGTTTCCTGGCTATATTTGTTTAGATAATCCAAAATGAAAACACGTTTTCATGGCCACTTTTTCTGCTCGTATAATTCAGTGTGATTAAATATTGAATCTGACGTTTTGGCTTCTGGCGACCATCATCAACTTAATTTTTTTAAATACGGACCTGATATTTTTTTATTTAATTAAATCCTTTCATCACTCTTAAAACACTATATATCGCCACTTTGATATTTTCCGACGTTTCGTACAGACAATTCCATCACCAGAATATTGCATATTTATTTAACCATAATACGGCCCTGAACTACATTTTTAGGTAAAAAGGTAAAAAAGAATATTATTACATATTCATAATGTTTTATTGCAACTCATTGATATCTAACAGCGGAAATTACTTTATTAACAGAAACTAACCAGCAGGTACGAATTCAAGGGAGAACTTCATTTAATGTATGGATTGGTATGTGGAAGCACAAAATTATTGGACCTTTCGTTTATGAAGGGACCTTAACTTCCGAACGATATCTAAATTTGATTAGGAATGATGTCTTAGACGCCCTAGATAATCAACCTTGGCAGTATTTCAAGAAATATGGTGGCAGCAAGACGGAGCTCCTGCCCACAATGGAAGGAAAGTAGCTCAATTCCTTTACCATATATTTCCTAATAAATGGTTTTGCAAGATGACCTGCTAGGAGCCCAGATTTTAGTCCCCTTGATTATTTCCTTTGGGGATATCTTAAGAACCGTTTATTTAAAAATGCACCTCACGACCTTTAAGTACTACGACTAAATTTGATAAGGCTATTCCTGCGAGAACAATTAATCGAGCTGTATTAAAAATACAAAGCAAAGCAAGAAAAATGCATCGAGGCGAAAGGTTATCTCTTTGAACACTTATAATTGTGATTAAATTATGTTTATTTTTAATATGGGCATCAAGATAGTATTACAAATTGTTTATGTGAGCTGATTTGTTGTCTACCTTTTTGTATCTTATGTCTAATATTCATGAAATTTTCGGTTAATAAAGTAATTTCCGCTGTTAGATATCAATGAGTTGCAATAAAAAGATTACGAATATGTAACAAGTTTATTCTTTTTTTTACCTTCTTACCTAAAAATGTAGTTCAGGGCCGTATTATGGTTAAATAAATATGCAATATTCTGGTGATGGAATTTTTCGTACGAAACGTCGGAAAATATCAAAGTGGCGATATATTGTGTTTTAAGAGTGATGAAAGGATTTACTTAAATTGAAAAAAAGCAGGTCCGTATTTAAAAAAATTAAGTTGATGATGGTCGCCAGAAGCCGAAACGTCAGATTCAATATTTAATCACACTGAATTATAGAGCAGAAAAAGTGGCCATGAAAACGTGTTTTTCATTTTGAGTTATCTTAACAAATATAGCCAGGAAACAATAGAAACCAAAATTGAAAATTCCGGTTTTTTTCGAATATCTTCGGAAGTACTCGAAGTTTTTTAAAACGCAAAACGGCATTTAATTGAGCATCAAATTGCGCAACTTTGCCTACATTTAACCGATCCTGTATCTCTTACGGTTTCCGAAATCCCAATGATGAGCGTCGAATTCGAGCCACCCTGTACACATATACAGGCTTTTGCATTTGAAATAATAAAATTGCTGATCGGAAAATCGGACATTTTGTTTTGCTATGGAAATGTCACAAAATGGATAACACTCAAAATTTGGTCATGTGGAAGGTTATATTTGCAATTTACAAAAACTGGGACGTGCTGGACCAAAAATGAGGTTTAAAAAGTTTTAAATTAAATATTGTGTACCACTTTAACTTAAAATCAAAAACTGTGTGCAAAAAAAGAGGGTATAGTGTAAATAAGATTAGTTCAAATACCAACTTTGACGATGGATATCTCGGAAACAAACCGTTTCCAAATAAAAATTCCTTCAGATTCGTGATCAGTGCCCCAAAAACCCCCGTGCACCAAATTTGGTCATAATCAGAGTTGCGGACAGTTTCTAGATAATTACCAATTTTTTCCCATTTGTCCCGATTTCTATTATTGAAAATGTGGTTATGTTAGGTAGGCTATGTTTTGCATTGATTTATATCGTGTTATATTCAGACACCCCTCGTAGAACCAAACAGACCACAGAGCTTTCCCCAAAACAGCTGTTTTACTATTTACCATCTCCAATGCTCCGAACCAATTTAAAATTTCATAAGTTTGAAATAAACCAGATGGCTGCTGCGTGTTGTTTTACTTTCAAACAGCCGAACAACATTACGGAACTTTTGGGACCATAATTCGGGGATAATGGCTCCCCCGTTTGTTATTTTTAGGTGAAAATGTTCAGTAGGTTAAATGAATTTCGCGTCCCTAATTAAAATTTGAAACAAAGTAATGTACATCCGAAAAGTAAAGTTTTGTTTCGTTTGACACAGAAAGCTTAACTATGTACCGTGTAGATTGGGCCCAAAAGTTTTAATCAAAAATGCGTTGGTGTAGCCAAGTGGAAGCAGGGGCAATATTAATTTTTTTGTATGTACAGGGGTGGGCATAATTCACCATTTGTCCCGATTTCTATTATTGAAAATGTGGTTATGTTAGGTAGCCTATGTTTTGCATTGAGTTATATCGTGTTATATTCAGACACCCCTCGTAGAACCAAACAGACCACAGAGCTTTCCCCAAACAGCTGTTTTACTATTTACCATCTCCAAAGCTCCGAACCAATTTAAAATTTCATAAGTTTGAAATAAACCAGATGGCTGCTGCGTGTTGTTTTACTTTCAAACAGCCGAACAACATTACGGAACTTTTTGGGACCATAATTCGGGGATAATGGCTCCCCCGTTTGTTATTTTTAGGTGAAAATGTTCAGTAGGTTAAATGAATTTCGCGTCCCTAATTAAAATTTGAAACAAAGTAACGTACATCCGAAAAGTAAAGTTTTGTTTCGTTTGACACAGAAAGCTTAACTATGTACCGTATAGATTGGGCCCAAAAAGTTTTAATCAAAAATGCGTTGGTGTAGCCAGGTGGAAGCAGGGGCAATATTAATTTTCTGTATGTACAGGGGTGGGCGTAAGTCACCTGGCAGTCTTAAAATCAGCTTATGCGTCAGTCCCACCATTTTCACCGCTCTCGCTCGGATTTATCTGTAGCAACGCGTCTGTTGGGCATTTTATTGTATGTTGCTCGACCTCAAGACAGATCAGTACCAGTTTTGTTGCTTGTTTAGGTCGATATTTTCGAGTGAAATTTTCACTTGTAATACCACTAGAGCTAAATTTATTTTCGGAAATTTTTTCAAGGCCACGAATATTTTGAAAATTATTTTCTTAAAATATTCGTGGCCAAGAAAAATTTCCGGAATAATTTAAGCACGTATGGTGTTCGGTAAGAAAATTTCACACCGAGTTTGTGTTAAATAATATTCTTTTAAATTAATATTTGTAACTTTGACACGAGCTTTAAAATGTTACTATAAAATATATATTTTCCATTTTACCAATTGTAGTTGCAAATATATGTAATTTTAGAGATTATCATTGTTTATTCTTTTATATTATATATACCTTATATTACTACAGTTGGTAAAAATAGTTCATTTTAATTTTTTTAGACCCATACCTTGCTTTCGTTTGCTCTTTACTTATGTCTAGTACATCAGTCATATGATATTATTCAACTGTAGTTGTACAAAATTGTCATTTAGGGTCTTAAAACCTTACATTATTTTATATTATGTTATGTCTGAAATACTACAACTGGTACAAAATAACATTTTCTTTAATTATCTATGTTAATGACAGACATGACGTTAAAACAAATTCAATGATTATGTCAAAAAATGTCCATGTGCAATTCGCTCCAGGGTACCCCAGGCAGGAGAAAAAAATTTCCGATAAATACTTGTGTTGTCATGGTAATGCCACCAAAACTACACATTTGATTGGTCAAAAATCAGTGGTGTGGAGTTTTAGTTACAATAGCGTGTGTTTTTGTTGAAACATTTTTGTCTTGATCGCGATCGGCGGTGGTAATCTTGACGCATAATACCCTTTTTACCTATGCCAAAGGAAAGGTCCGAAATCCGAAATTTTTTCACCGAATCTAAATGAGTACCAAGTTCTGTACAAAATGCAAATATGTGTGAGATCTTAAAGTAGATTAGATTTGACTTGTCCAGTTTTCATTAAATCGGTAATTTTATGAAGTTATTTAACTCATTGGACTATATTTTTTTACTCTGATAAAAACTAGCGAAGTTAAGTCTAACCTAGTTTAGGATCTCATACATACTTGAATTTTGTAAAGAATTTTGCACGTATTTAGACCTTCTTTCTTTTTGCGGCGAAGCCCACAGTCAAGCATAATTTTAGAGTTGGATTTGGAACACCTTTTTCATATTTATGTTTTTAATGGGATATCATATCATTTAGATTTATGATTTTTCTTGCGTTTCCGCTGCATAATCGTCTTTTTTATGCTATTGTCTATATTTTATTAAACGTAAGTAATAACAGTGCGTATTGCTCATTCATTATCTGCTACTTTTTAACCCGCTTTCTGCTTCATGCTTAAATTAGCCAAGTCCTAGCGATATAACGATCAGGCGCCGCCGACGACACACACCGTTTCTTTTATGGGAACACTACTTATTTTTTGACTTAATTCTATTTTAATATTTCTCCTATATATTGACTATTATAATACATATATTGGGATAGTTTTAAATATGTACTTGTAACGGTTTAAACGCTACATTAAAAAAAAAAACCTTTTTTGTATGGGGACTCCCCTAACCCCCTATTATTTTCAGATTTTTTCATACGTTACATATAATTATCGAGCTAGATTACAAATTTTATCTCTCTAAGTCATCTGAAAGTAGGTTAGGTTTTTGATCTATATGTCAGTCAGTCAGTCAGTGGAAAATTGACGACTTTTGGACCTTTATATCTGAACCTAATTCTTTAGATTTTTTGATTATGGCCCATAGATAAGACCTAAATGAGCCTTTAAAATTTACAATAGGCCCTCTTTTTACTTGCCTTGATATCTCAAAAACTATCTTTCTGCAAGATTTTAGTCATTATAATTTTTTTTGTAATAGTATCTAGTATTGATATTAGAATGTATAGTCTGTTTAAACTTTTATGCTATGTTGGTATGATCTAGTAATAAAATAAATTCTTATATATAAGAATTGAATTATTTCTTGCAATAAAATGATTAACGACAATGTACGGAAGTCAAAGAAAAAATGTCATATTATTACTTTCACAATAAGCCCCTGCTCTCCCAACTACCGTTAATCGTTTTATTGGTCTTTTTAAGAGGTTATTTTTATTAGTAAATTATGCCGACGGAGCTTATTTGGCTGAAAATACATTATATTCTTATATTTAATAATATTAGAAAAAAACAGTAAAAACAAAACTAATTAATCAATAAACATATTTTTTTAAATTCAAGGTGAACAAAAGCTTGATAACAAAACAAAAGCTTTGTTAATAAAATTTAAAAAATATATATAACAGTCTACTGACTCATCGGCCATTAAATATGTTTATTATTGTCTATAGTTTTATGTTTCATAGACTAGATCACCTGACTTTTCCAATCAGCATTAAACCTGAAATTTTCCCATAAATTTTTTAAACTTTCGTGTTTTCCATTGATAAAGTTTTATCAGGTAACTGCATGAGTCAGTCAATATAACTAAGGAAAATAATACTATAATTTTCCTTGATAATATATTTTTAAATCCTCGGAAAAATTATTTTTATGAATCATAGTTATGACTTGCACATTTTTTTATTAGCTAAAATCTACCCTTTATATCTATTTTGCTTTACAGTGTATTCCAATTAAAATGAGCTCTTTCTGGTTTTGTACATTTTTTGGTAAAAATCTTCCTGTTTTGGATTATTTCCCTCCCCTCACCCACAAAGACGTCAAAAGTTTAAATGGAAAAGGAAGCAATACCTTGTTAAAGAGTTTTAAATTCTTGTTTTATTGGTCTACAGCAACCCATGGACCTATGGACCCAGCGATTCATTCATAATTTTATGATAAACATTAAGCCAACAATCCCTAATAGGCAAAGGGGGGTGAGGCAAGCGAGAAATGAAAATGGCGGACTTACTTTTTGACCTTGGTCGATAGTATGCAGCCAACGGCGTTGGTCTCTATTTACCTGTGAAAAGTAAGGTGCGGAAATGAATAGTCTGCCCTTCTACAAACAAAGCACTGCCTACCCATATTGTCTTTAAAAACACTTTGTAATCACCAACAAACACCAGAAAATACACAAAAAAACTCTATAAGCTTTATTTGATCACTTTTGGCTTTCCAAATTGTCAAATGACAGAAACCAACAGAAATGACAAAGCAAAGGGGGCGTCACCCACAAGCATTTAGGAAGAGTTCATTCATGTTTTATTTACGATGGAGTAAAAGCCCTAGGCGGCGTTGCCGGGATTAACAATTAATCACGTATTTTCAGAATTTTGCTTTTTTTTAAAGATAATAACTGATAAGAAGATATGTTCTGTAGTTTGGCGGATTCATTTAATGGATGGTATTTCTTTGGGTACACGCCAAAATTAAATTAAAAGTACAAAAACCAAAAAAATTTAAATAAGTAAAAGATAATTAAAAATCGACGTTTCGGTGGCAAATCTGCCACCGTCTACAAGTTTCACCTATATAAAACCTATTGCATTCGCAAGGTATTTTATAAATGACATTTTTTGTATTTTCATTTAAGTTGTATGGTTTTGTTTTTGTTAATTGAGATCTGATTGTGTTTTGTGTTTTAAAGATTGTGCGAATATTAAATTTATGCCCTATTCGTTGAATTTTATTTGATAGTCCGGGAATGTATGGTAAAAATAAATTTGTAATAGGTCTATTTTGATTTTGTCTTATAACTGGAGTTTCAAATTCAAGGAAACAATTATTTATAAAATCAAGAGGATAATTATTTTGAATTAAAATATTTTTTAAATAATCTTTTCAATATTTATATTTAATATGTATCTAAAATAAAATAAATAGCTGACTAACTTATTAGTAGTTCTTACAATGTAAGGTAATTAATTGCATGTTATATGTTCTGTCACTTTGACAGTGACAGAGTTATTTAAAAATAATTAAAATCTAAATATTATTTTCTTTCACTTTTAGTCGTTAATAAGTACAATAACATACTGCTGATATCTCAAAACCAGCAATAATTGACGTATAATGTGTTATATATTTTTGATGCAGCATTTATAATAAATTCAAAATTTGTTAAAATATATATTTAAAAAAATAACTTGTCAATAAAAATTAAGATTTTTAGAAACTTTGTATATTAACTAGTACTGTCAGGAAAAAGTGTATTTAAATAAACATTTTTTATCTTAAGTTTATTTATGTATCTTGTACAGGAGCGAAGTAGTTGTGTGTATTAATAGAGTTGGTATTAGTGCTGTATAAATAGAGTTGGTACACCCTGTATATAGTAACATGTGTTTAAGGAACACCCTGTATATTGGTTTTACTACATGTTACGCAATGTACTATTACTTCATTTTTGGTTTGCGCCAAAGGGGTGCGCAATTTAGTCAAATTTATTTTTAAAGAATAGATGACACTGATTTAAGAGTATGGTTGTGTTTTAAGTTACTTTATCTCAAAAGAATATTAAAATATAATCAAAGTCAGTGGCGCACCTTTTATTAAAACCGGTACGGATGTTTTAGCTTTGGATCATTAAAAATAGGAAGGAGGAATCGCTAGTTATATGTAAAACCGGTTTTAATTTAAATACAAACATTATATGGTATAATAGTTTAAAGTTAAAAACAATAATAATAATAATTTTTCTATTGCGACATATTAATGTTTTCAAGGACTAAAATACTTAAGAAAAAGGTTAATCAATATTAGTTTAAGGCAAGTCTATAAGATTACCTATATTTAAGTAGGTGGTACAAGTGATGGTCACTCTTTTTGTGGTTTTTTATAATTTACACAATCTTGTCATATTTTGCACATTGTTAAGACCTGTTTAATATTTTTTTGTTTATTAGATATTAAAATTTATAATAAAAAATAATACGATTACATAATAGGTTAAAGCCATTTTATAATGCATATAGAAGCTTTAAATTATATAAAGTTTTTTTAATTCTTGTAAGTACACGAATTGTAGTCGTTTTGATACGTTATATTAAAGAAAAAAATTAAATTCATTTTTATTAACAACAGAAGTAATTTAATTTATATAAAAAAGCAAGTTAACTTTTTAATAAATCTATAATATACATTAATATACCAGATCTTCTTTCCTTCGTTTCACACAACTGGAACAAGTCTCTTGAGTTTCTAGGTGAGTCCCAGATCGTTGCTCTTGATATATCTATAGCTTTCGACCAAGTCAAGACGCACTTCTTAATAAACTTCCCTCCTACGGTCTTCCAACTAAACTCTGCTCTTGGCTCTCCAGTTATCTTTCTAATCGACGTATATCAGTCATTGTTGATGGCCACTCTTCAAGCTTTCACAAAATTAATGCTGGAGTGCCACAGGGTTCAGTACTAGCACCAACTTTGTTTCTTCTTCACATCAACGACCTTCTTTCTTCCACAACCAATCCCATTCATAGTTATGCTGACGATAGTACCCTTCACTCCACTTTTCAGGTTCCCAAACCAATCTCTCAACCCGACTTGGAAAGCAAACGCAGGGCGATGCAGATATCTCTTTCACAGGATCTCAGTTTGATATTGGATTGGGGCGCCAAAAATATCGTTCAATTTAATGGATCCAAAACACAATCGTGTTCCTTGTCGCGAAAAAATCATCAAACACTCATCCTTTGCTTATGAGTGGCCAGGTTTTGCAGAGCGGGGACTCATTTAACCTTGTGGGCATCACATTTGAGAATAACCTTAACTGGCATAAACACATTGTATCTATAGCCACCGCGGCTTCAAAAAAGCTTGGATTTTTTCCGAGCCAAAAAGTATTTTCTCCTTCCAATTTATACATTTTGTATGTGTCCCAAATTCGACCCTCTCTGGAATATTGTTGTCATGTCTGGGTAATGGCATCCCCTACAACCCTCAGCATATTTAATGCCATTCAAAGAAGGGCTGTTCGTCTTTCTCAAAGACTTCCTTCTCTTGCCCATCGTCGAGCTGTGGGAGATCTATCGCTCTTCTATAAATACTTTTACGGCTTCTGCTCCGACGAATTGTCCAGTATAATCCCTCCTCTTGCAGTTTCCAACAGAGAAACTCGTGGTGCCACGCGTATGCATCCCTATACAGTTCAATTGAGTCTTTCCTTCCCCCCAAATCTTCAAGTTTTTAAGTCCCGTGTTAACAAACTTCCTCTTACCCTGCTTAAGACACCCACGGTACGTTAGTATTTAGGCTTTCAGCCTTCGTGGATTGTCCAAAGATTTAAAAAAAATGTGGTTCATAACTAAGCGCGCAACAAATGGAAAACTTTATTAATTTGCAATTTGTCAAAAAAAATATATATTTTTCATAAAAGTAAGTGCATAGTCAAAAACTGTATCAGCAGTAGTTAGTTTTATAAGTAATTATTAATCGCAAATATGCTTTTCTATAAGGAACATATACTATAAATACTAATGTGCGAATCAGCTTTTATAATATTTAGATTTTTATAAAAATGTAGAACAGGTAACTCGAAAATTAAAAATAAATAAATAAAGCTAAGATAGGAGACCACGACTTTGTATTTAGAACATATTTACATTTGTAAAATAATTTTAAATTTTAACATTTATATAAATCCAATATATAATTAAAAAAATAGAATACGCTTATGGGCGCTGGCAGGATGATTTCCAGGGGGTGCAAAAAAATGTCGTCTACTAAAACCTTATTTCGTACACAAGCCTTACAAACATTTTGAAAAGCTAAAAAAAGGACCTTAATCTTCATAAAACTACTTTACTCTACATATTCTCCTCTATGCCTATACCATTTCTATACCGGCGTCGCGCACTTACAAAAGCCAGGGAAGTTCAAGACCCTTTTAAAATCAATAAAACTTGCTGTTTCACCAAAAAAACTGTACTTTTTATGCCTTTTATGTCAGTATCGGAAAAGCCAGGGGAGTGCAAGTGCACCCCTCGTCCTCATGAATACGCTACAAAAAGGTCTCTTAGCATTTTTAATAAAGTCATTCCTTCAAAAGTTATTCGACGTCGAAGTTGAATCCAAGAGTAATTTCCACGTCGAACCACTTTTGAAGTAGTTAATTTATCGAAAAATGTTTATAGTCCTTTTGTAGCGCATCCAATTTCCTTTAAAAATGGGTATTGGATTTGTTTAAATAATATTTTTTGTGAGTAGTAACAAAAATTCAAACTCAAGAAGCAAAATTGCAAAAATTATTCAATGTTCAAAGCCCGATTACATCAAAGAATACCAATCCATAGAACCCCACAAGTGAGATTTTAGCGTACCATAAAAATTTTTAGTACCTACCCTGACCAACAGATGGCGAAAGTAGTACGATGTCGCTTTGCTAATACGATTACCATCAGAAATTGATAGCAGTCGTTGACGAGCAGTCGGCCCGATCAGTTAGAGTGAGGATATACGCAAAATTTAATAAAAATAAAATCCCCGATAAATGGACCCGAGATAAGATTATTAAATTTATTATTTTAGAATAGGATATATCGATGCGTTTTTACAAAACGTCGTAAGCGACATTCGCCAATTTTACGGAAAACGATTTTTTCTTCCCATCGCGTTATTTTTAAAGAAAAACCGAGATCTGAATGTTTTTATTTAAGATTTCTTCTTAATTTGAATTACAAAACAAACATATTTAACATTTAATGTCAAAATTTTCAGAATCTCCTAAAAAAAAGCTAAAAATTTTAAAATTCTAAACCTAAATAATAGTTAACGAATGTCGCTTACGATGTTTTGTCAAAAACCCATCGATATATCCTATTCTGAAATCATAAATTTAATAATCTTATGGATACTACCATTTATCGGAGATTTTATTTTTATTAAATTTTGCGTATATCCTTACTCTAACTGATCGGGCCGACTGCTCGTCAGCGACTGCTATCAATTTCTGATGGTAATCGTATTAGTAAAGCAACATCGTACTACTTTCGCCATCTGTTGGTCAGGGTAGGTACTAAAAATTTTTATGGTACGCTGAAATCTCATTTGTGGGGTTCTATGGACTGGTATTCTTTGATTACATGAACACGCCTTATTTGACGACAATTTACCAAGAGAGTTGTTTTGCATAAAAAAATTGGTAATATTAATGTTAATTGTACAAACCTTAACAATATCTTTTTTATCATCTTAAACAATATTTTCTAAATAAATTCGAATTTTTGCCCTAGTCAACTGTATAATATTCTAAAAATAAACTTAAACTCCACAAACATATGGAATGCCACTGAGATTCTTTTAAGTCTTTAATCCCCCAAGAAACAGCTGATCAAAATATGCGGGTATATGATGCATAGGGGTATGTTTGATGGTGCACACATGGGCTTTAAGTTTTCTGTTTTTCTTTGTTCCATTGTTAGTCCCTTTAAATTTGGAACCGTTAAAACCTTGAAAAGGAACAGGTTGGTAGTTTTGGCAAATTGACCTTGAGGTATTAAAGTTTATTTTGGACAAAGACGTGGAAAATTTTCATTTTAGCAGGTGTTCACCGGTATTATGAATAGCTGTAAAGAGACGCTAACTTAATGGTCTAAGATCCGAATAGAAAGCAACCTGCACCCAACTGTTTACCGGAGAAAACCTTTTTATATTAGATACAGTAGAGAATTATTGCAAGTCGCCTTATTAAGCTCGGGAATTATTAATACCGGCCTCATTTAAATAGTGCTTGTGCCCACAATTTAGAGTTATTGCAAATCATGTTGACACTACCATTAACCTAAAAAAGGGAAAATTTTTTTAGTAGTTTTTCGTTATTGTTTTGTGTTGTAGGTTTTTTATAACACAATTACAGAAATACATTTGAAAAAGCAAGGTTTTAAGTATTTTTACTTCTCAAAACTCTTTGATTTTGTGATCGGCAGCCGTTCGGTTAGACGAACAGTTCCGAAGTTAAAATAACGCCAAATAAGGCACGACCTAAAACCGAGATAAATTAAGCCAGGCACAATCCTTATTAAGAGAGACCTTATGCCAGCATGCATCTGCGCAAACTCAGATGTCAAAATAGGGCCGTAATTATTAGTGCCTGGTCTTATTTCACTGTCCGATAATTCTCTAGTATTAAAACAGAAGGTATTGCCACAGGATTGCCTAAAAAATTATATTCAAGGCTTTATTTTAATTAGAAAAATAACCTCAACATTTTTGTCACACCCTGTATAGTGGCAAACCCTTTTTTAGTACATTTTAAGGGTTGGTGATAAAATATGTATTTATAAATAATACAGAAAATTTTAAATTTTAAAAAATTTCCCATGGCTATATTTATAAAATGGGTGAGAAAAAAATTAGTTATACACATATAAGTACCACAAATTATCAGAATACCCAGATGCGAAAGTGCGGCAAAATACGCTTACTTGTTTCTATGACCTTGAGAAAGAATAAATGGAAAATCTGCACCAACGCATGGATCGTAATATTTTTAATTTGTTAAAGGTTAAACCGCACCAAGACGCTAAGGAGAGATAGATTTTTATAGTAATTAATTATGCCCCTTTTTATGTGGGGAAAACGGGACAAAAGAATAATACACTATTTGAAAATTAAATTTTTCTTTATTAAAAAATTTTACAAATTAAAAGTTTTACCTATGCTTTGAAGGATAAAATATTGTTAGTAGATGTCACGTTTAGATCAATTTGTAATAAAATGTCTATACCTGGTTGCACAAAACATTTTAAAAAACGATTAAACTAATGGGGGTTTAGAATGTTTAACAAAACGCAAAATTTAAAAAAAAAAACGTTGTTTAAAATCAATTAAAGGTATTCCGTTTTACTAGCCTCATTGTTTAATAAAAAGTTTTGTGTAACTGGGGATTAAAACAAAATAATTGAAAGCAGAGTAACAAGAGTTTCTAAAGAAACGCCGACACAATCTTTTAAAGCAATGCAGATGTTGCCATAGTAATAGAAGTATGATATTTTTTTGAATACTGAGAAAACACCTAATTTTTCTTTATTTGAAATATAGCCTTTCAAATGGTAGTGCAGCTATAAATAAAAAAAATTGTTTCCTTCCTTTAGGCACATGTCTAAGTATTCTTTAAAAACTTTGTATTAATGTTAAATAGTTTTAAAAAAATATTACTTTTTTAAGATTTATTTAATATTTACCTAATAAGTAATTTTTATGGAAGAAGTGATTTTTCGCTCCCGGTACAGTATAAATATACACACAGATTCCACAGATTGTGGAACCTGCTGCCCGCGGAGGTCTTTCCTTCCCCCAAATCTTCAAGTATTTAAGTCCCGTGTCAACAAACTCCCTCTTACCTCGCTTAAGACACCCACTGGTACGTTAGTATTTAGGCTTTTAGCCTTCGTGGTTTGTCCAAAAAAAAAAAAAAAAAAAAAAAACATTTATATCCCACATTAAACGGTAAAAAAATTTAACAAGGCACTATACTAACACTTTAATAATAATAAAAATTAAAGTTCACAAATATCTAAACACAATTAACTAACTTATGCTCACGTTCTATATCAACAAAAATATGGGACTAACTGACACCTAGATGAGTATTGGGTCACGTACTAAATCGTGGGGTGTATATCCACCACGCAGGGAGAGTGGTGGGTATTCTGATAAGTTGTGTTAGTACTGTCATGTAGAGTAAAATAAATAATTTTTGTAGCACGGTCTTATTTTGCACCAAAATATCATTGCTTTCCTTTTTTTAACTCTCTTTATAACCAAGCACCTATGTATTTATGAATAGTAGAAAATTGTAAGTGTACTTATTTTTTGTAGAATAACACCAAAACAGTATCCTTTTCAATTTATGAGTTATTTAAAATTTCACTATTACTATTCATTTTTCTATAATTATCATTAAATTTATTCACAAACGGTCAAATTTTAAATTCAGTAAACAATTAACTAAAAGTGTGTTTTCTTGTTTGGGAACATACCTTACCTTTTGTGACCCTTTTTATGCTGGTTTGGCCACCTGGACAAAACGCATAATAATTTATGCTTTTCTGGTAAACTAAAGGTGTGCATATAATTAATTAATATAGACAGACATATTCATTCTAAGTTTGAATAGTATTCAGAATACTTTTTGCCGGTATTCGAATAGTATTCGAATACATTTGTGTGTTGGGTATTCGGTATTCGGCAGACTACTTTTTTGTCAGTATTCGGTATTCTGTATTCGAATACTTTGGAAATATTCGACGAATATTATTTTTGAGTATTCAAATACCGGCGAAAAGGGAAGGAAAATAAGAAAAAGAAGGTTTTGCGCTTCAATTTTGCACAAATTAACTAGCTACGCGGGCTATTATATTCTTTGATTGTTACGTTGCATATATTTATAATTAAATAAATTGTAGTAGGTATTAAAACAAATTACTTATTTTAAGTGTAAACAAAAGCGTAGAACTGTAAAAAAAAATACTTTTTTTTCACTTTATGTAGTGTATTGAAATAGAGTATCTTCTTTATCCCTATATGTTAACTATTAAGAGAGGATTTTTTAAGGGACGTAAAACATATACAGGGTGTTATTTAATAAGTGTCCGATATTTCAGAGAGTGATTTTTCAAGTATTTTTAAGGTAAAGCTCCTATGAACGTGTAGATGCTAAGATGCTCGCTTCTCAAGATACAGGGTGTCAAAGTTTTATTTTTATTTATGTTTTTTCTGCAGTAATTTCCTAAATAATGCCGATTTCCCGAGAATTGGTACGGGTTTCATGAGCACTTGACATTATCTTAATTTAGCTCCTACTTGAGGGCGCTAGTCACATGTGCATGTCTCACTTTCAAAGGCTCATGACTCTTTGTACAACACTGGAGCTTTCACATTTTTGTTAAAGAAATGGATTCCTTAGTCATTTTACGTAAAAAGGTGACTCTTATTAGATGACATAGAATGTTTTCGAAATATTTAGTTTAAAATAATCGATGCATACAAGCTTAGTAATAAATATGCTAAGTAAAGACCGCCGAAAATGACGGTTTTATCAAGTAGCCGGTCTTTACTTAGCATATTTATTACTAAGCGTATGCATCGATTATTTTAAACTAAAATATTTCGAAAACGGTTGCTCCTAGCGTCATCTAATAAGAGTACCTTTTACGTAAAAATGACTAAGGAATCCATTTCTTTTAACAAAAATGTAAATACAGGGTTGTACAAAAGTCATGAGCCTTTGAAAGTGAGAATATACATGTGGCTAGCGCCCTCACAAGTAAGAGCTAAATTAAGAACAAATTCAAATTTCTCATGTCAAAACCCCCAGGTACCAATTTTCGTTCGGAAATCGGCATTATTTAGGAAATTATGCAGAAAAAACATAAATAAAAATAAAACTTTGACACCCTGTATCTTGAAAGCGAAGCATCTTAGACCACACGTTCATAGGAACTTTTACCTTAAAAATACTTGAAAAATCACTTCTGAAATATCGGACACTTATTAAATAACACCCTGTATATTTCTTTCCCACCATAAGATGCTGGCTATTTGGTTTGATACCAGTACCATAATACCCATTTACACACACACACTTTTCGAAAATTATGTAATTTAGGTGGTAATTTGACAATCCCTGTATATATTACCGTAACGGCCTCTAATTACAGGTTCCTATTTTTGATACCGATCAACGCCGCCTATTTCATGACCCATTAAAAACGTTAATTTGAGGTTATGTTTAATGGAATTCCACTCGGCTAATAGAACAATGGTACGTTTATGCACGATAGTTGCTTATTTTCGGTGATTATAAACGTTGAGGGCGGAACTTTCGGCAATAAAAGGTGCGTTTTTATGCGTTTTATGTGTTGCGTTTTGTTTGTCTTATGTAGTTAAAGTAATTTTGGAAATGGGGGTCATTAAGTAAGTTATTATAAGCTTTTATTTAACTCGCAATGTATGTATGTATGTTTAATGTATGTATGTGTGTTCAGGAAGAATCAAGCAACTTAATTTTGAAGGATATCTTATTATCATTAATCGATTAAGCTAAAATTTTGTTTACACGTTATTTTAAATACAACAGAGCGAGACCCAAGATAGTAAGTTACTTATTTTTTTAAGTTCACTTTTCTGCACCCTTTCGAAAATAGTTATTTTCCTAACAAGTGCGCAAAGTCATACTTTTCCGCACGCAACTGCCGTTGTCAAGTTCTGAAAAGTCACTTTGCGCAAGCGTTAGGAACAAAATTTTCCTACGAGCGTCAGATAATACCAATATTAAAGCAATGATTATTTTTTAAATTATGTTTAATCTGAAAGAACTACTACAACATATTTATAAATGGTAATTATTTGTTGATAACATTTACAACAAAAGAACAGTTATTAGCATATTGTAAATTAATTGCAGAACCTGCAATTTCATTTAGCAGGTGGCTTATGGAAGCTGTTATTGACAAGTCAAAAAAATTGCAGACCTTGATCATACATTATGGTTCCAAGTTTTATGAAAATACATATACCGAACTATTCAGAAGTTAGAAGGGACCGACGTGCTTTGAGACCTCACTATATTATGTTTGGTGTGGCTCCCATGTCTTATTTTGTAGATAAAATATAATTTAATAATCCTAGTTACGCCCTTAATCATTGTAGTAGGGTAGAGCGGGGCTAGTTGAGCATAGAGGTAAGTTGGGCAATCAAAATATCTCAAAAACTATCGGCCGCACGCGAAAGCATCAAATAGCATAAAGAAGGGGTTGCGCGAGGGGAACTCATTGTGCGACCACTAGTGGTGACGCGGTGATCGAGAAAAGTATCCGTGCGCATTGTTTATTTTGTGAATAAAAAGTAAAATAATTGCAAACCGGAAAATTTTATCTGTGATAGTTAAATGTATTCCGTTCTCAATCAGGTAAGTGTTAATCTTCAGTAAATTTATTGCAGTTTTAATATGTATAAAGTTTTTGGATATTATTCTTACCGGTTTTTTATAAATTTACTTTTCCTTTAAAATTTCAGGTTGGGGTTAGTTGAGCTACAGTTGCCCAACTAACCCCACGGTTTTAAGTATAAAATGTTTTTTTTTCTTTTAATATTTTTAGGATACGGACTTATAACAGTAAGACTACTAGAGTCTCCTCAATATTTAAAACAGGCTGCTCAAACTTTGTACAAGCAACAAAGAAAACGAGCTGACCTATCTAACTTAAAAAAATTTCTCTGGAAATAGTACCATAGGACCATACACAAAGGGCTGGTCCAATAAAAGGAGTCAAATCAAACAGAAGATAGAGAAAAGCTACAATTTTAACAGATACAGAAAGGATTACAAGAGAAGCAAAATAAAACTGCTTAAAAAGTTTAAAAAACGAAGATGAATTGATAGATATTAAATCCAATTGTTAAGCTAAGCTAGGCACATTGCTGTTTTATTAATGAGATTTGTTATTTTGTCACTATAAGATTATAAATACAAAAAGCAAATTGTCAAAATGTATTTTTATTGTAAACGTATCTAACATTAAAGCCATGATTTGCCTATACTTTTAAGTGCTCCACTAGCCCCATACCCTTGCTCAACTTACCTTACCTATGGGGTACGTTGGGTATACTTGACTATCTACATTAAAATACATGTAGCTCCTAAATTCGACTTATTAGAAAGACATTACTATGGACACTATTAATAAGGGATAAATTGCTAATCCATCAATATGTTTTATAAGCCATTAAGACTTATTTTTGAGGAGCTATAACCGTGTTGAAAAATTTGTAAAAGTGAAAAATTGCTCAACTAGCCCCGCCCTACCCTACTCTAAGTGCATAATGTACAATAAATAATTACATTAAGAACCAGCATATTTAAGGACGTTTTTAAATTAAAAGCGCATATTATTAATTTTCTGTAAGCATAACATAAAAAAGGGAAACGCAATGAATGTGCATCACAAAGAAAAAAACAGGTCTGTGGGTAATTCGTATCATAAATAGACCTGTCAAACGGCCTTGCCTTGTCTAAGGGTCTATGCTTATGTTGAAATAGGCCTGACTGCACATCTTGGGCCTTTTACACAACAGTGGCGTACGCAATTTTAAAAATTTACCATTAAACGCATAAACTTTAAATATAAAGCCTATAATTTATTGTAGTTTTTTTTACTAATAAATTCCAGAAAACTTAACAAAACATTTAACTCCGTATATATCTTGTAATCTAACTGATATTTATTATATACAATAGTAATGTACATTACGAGGGAGGAAAGTGCCACTTTTTCTCCCGGGAAAAGTCTGCAATTATCCAAGGGAGAAAAAGGTACTTTACGCCAAGAGGAAAGTACCTATGTTATTTTGCATCATTTGCGAGAAACGCATAATTATTTTGCTGTAGTAACGAAAAAAGTATTCTAATTTAAATTGCGGGTCCCTACATTTTGTAATAAATAAACAACAGTCAAAATATGACGTTTGAAATCGTCAAACATCATAGGAGCTATCGTTGTCAAGGCTCTAAGCGTTGTTTTTATAATAAATGTGATATAAGTAAACAATATTCGGTCGAAGAAAAATTATCATTTCAAAGCAAAATGAACTCTGAGGACGACAATAGCCTAGTTTATACCACGAGGACCAATTAGATCCGTGGACCAAACCTAGGACTTATTTTTGTTAGTTCACTAGTGTTTACACCAACTTAGTTTACGGATCAATTTAATTCACGTTTAATCCTAGTACCAAAATGACAGCTGAGTATATGACCAGAACCTAACCTCGTTTTTTATCTTTTAAAACTGTATTGCTTTTAAATTCCATATGAAAAAGAATACGCAAACAGTTTTGGTTAAATATCAACAAAATTTTAAAAAAATATAAACAAACAACAAAATTATTAGGTTAAGACCGAAATTCAACGTCTTTTTCATCGAAATGCGCACTGTCAAAGATCAAGGCTGTCATTTTGGTTCACTAAAAAAGTCCGACGTGTTTACATCAAGGAAAATCATATTTGGTCACCCCCATTTGAGAAGGACTGAATTGGAGTAGCAAATTTTAATACTCAAGTGTTTACACCGTGAATAAAGTACGCGTGACGTCATTTGGACCTCGAACTAAAAATTTGGTTCTCCCGGTGTAAACTAGGCTAATATTCCTTAAAATATTTTAAAAACTGCAAGGCTATTATGATTAAGCGCCTTTACACACTAAGCCGGTTTTGACGGACAAAGAGATAAAAAATTATACGAAGCTTTTAAGTTTGCCGAAGGTTTCATTTGACACCATACACTTCGATAGTGTTGGTCCGTCGCCCGTATTTTCGTCTTTTGCTAATGTGAAGAGGCAGTTAATCTTTTACCAAATAAGTTCCGCGAACGATATAAAAAAATAAGGTGTTTAAGCAGTGGATGGTAGAAAATCATGTCAAAATAATTAAGTAATTTTTTTCAGCAACTACACAAACATAAAAACGACAAGAAAAGTAGTATGCCGGCTTGTAAAGGGAGGAAAAGTACTATTTTTTGATACCCTGTGTATTTTTAAGTGACAATAGAAAAGCATCTCTTTTGGTAAATTGTTAAAAAATTCAAAAAGGAAATTGCTATTCATGTAATAAAATGCGATAACACAATGTTTTATGCACGCGATTGGAGTTTGTTCACCCGGGCACACCGATGATTTCGTAACGTGTTGCATTGAGGATTTATTCTAAAGACTTATTAAATGCTTATTATTATATCTTTTTGTAACAAAAATAGCTCTTTATCTTATATATTATATATATAGGTTTAAAAATACCAGGTCGTTTAAATTTTGTCATTCCATAAAAATACACTATTTAAGGTTTGAAATACATTTTATTATTTATTAAAATCTTCTTTAACTTAAAAAAAAACATGTGTCCGTGATCGTCTTATATGTGAAATATGCCTTTATTGTCGTTTTAAATAAATCTCGTTTTTAACATATAAATTTTCGAAAATTTAAGAAAGGCTAAAACAGAGGGACATAAATCTGGAAAATAGGATCGATTATTCGTTATCCCTTTACTGATTTTAATACTACTTTCTTAGCTATGTCAAAGAATGCATTGCTTTCATGAAAAATTATATTTAGAGGGAGTTTTAAAAGTTGAGAAATTAAACTTGCTGTCAATTTTATTGTAAACTCTAGAGGGCGCCAACTGCGGTGTCTTGCACAAATTAAAAACGAAATAACTTTTTGGGCCACCCTGTATGTACCTTGTAGATAAAAATTCTTCGTCTTTCACATATTTTACATAAAAAAGCATACTTGGTAGAAGTTGATTTGAACCAACCGTTTTTGAGATATCAGACTTTATAAATATCACCTCTTGTATAGCCAAGTCTTATGCTTTATAGGGTGTTTCAAAATTATATGCTAATCTTTTAGAGTGTGACTTCTTAGGTGACTTTAGGAAGAAAAGTTCAAATAAACTTATATGTTAAATAGCTTAACTTTTGAAATAAGAGGTGGTTAGTTTTTTAAACAAATAAGCAATTTTCACCATACTGTATTTTAAAAGTAGAGCCATTTAGGACTTAGGTTTATATATTTTTTTAGTTTGTTGTTTAATCACCCAAAGATACACAATTTAAAAGATTGGTATCTTATTTTGAAACACCCTGTATAGCTTATACCCTAGGGTTTAAACGTTGTCTCGCTTTAAAACGTATGTTTTTGAGGCATTGTTAAAAATTTTCAAACAAAGTGGCACGACGGGTATAATTTTAAAAGGTTTTTTTTAATTTTATTAGCGTCTGTTAGAATAATTTGCGTCTATTTTATATAAAAGTAAAACACTGCTACGCCTATGACCCAGTACTGCCTACGTGACCACTTACAGAAGAACCGGGCGTTCAGGTAGTACGAGAAGCTCCTTTATTTCCTCCATAAGTCACAAGAAACTTGACATGTTTTCTCAGAACTTGTTTCGCTGTCTTGTCTGGGGGACCCAAAAGGCACCAGAAGATAAAGAAAATTTTATAATGCTTTTAGTACCTTTTAGGAGCAATTCGGGGCTAAAGACTGGTAGCCAACCAGTTTTTGCTCCTTTAATGGCCCCTCAATAAAAATATTTTGGGTACTTTTTGTCATGATTTATATAGGGTTTCCCAACGAAAACCTTGAGGGTTTTTTTTATGGCTTTGGTCGTATTAAAAAAATGTGAAACAGTCATTTTGTGTATTTTTGCTTATAAAATTTAATAAGAGCGTGTTAAGGATTTTCATACTTTACCGGATTAGCTAAATAACATAACACATAGGCTATGTGAGGGAAAGAAACAGTCTAACGTGAATATCGACATGTAAACATTTCGGATTGTATGACTTACGTACATCCTTTGTTGTTGCTTTACTGACCGATATACCTTTAACTATAGTAAGAACATTTTAAAAGCGCAAATTCGGTACCCTTTGAAAATAATACAATAAAACATAAAAAAGGCCGCCTGATCGGAATATTTTATACAAAGGCGCCACTATCTTTTACAGCGACGCGCCGATACACAAAAAGCAACTTTGAAATTATAATGGCTCATGCTGTGTATTTTAAAGTAGATACTCCAAACTACATGTACGCAAAATTATAAAAGGATATGACGACTTCTATTGGGGTAATAAGAAACTTGAACTGAAGTCCTACATTGTATATCCTAAAAGATAAACGCATTCTGATGAAAGATATGGATTCTACAGAATCTACCCAACAAAACAGTGTTTTTATTTATTTTATACGTTAAAAACTAAAGAAAGTTGGAAAGATGTATCTCTATTACGCTTCTAAGAATAATTTAAAAGTATTTTTCAGATTTAGATGGTCCTATTTCCGAAACTAATTGAGATAGACACATCAAATGTAGTATTTTTTAAAGCATTTTAAAAGATTTTTTTGGTGGTGATATAATATTCAGGGTATTCCAAATTCCAATTCCAAAAAATTATGCCTATTGTCGTACCCTGTATATCAAATGAGATAATAATCATCGGATTACTGATTAGAATACTACTGAATTAACCAAACAAGCTAATATTTTAGTTTATTTTGTACAATAAAAAATAATAATTTTAAGGGGGTGTAAATTTATAATAACATATAATAAGTTTTAGGTTTCCAAAAAGCATTTGTAATAATTTATGATATTTTTTCAGTAAAAAGCACCTCATTTTAAGTTAGATTGGTAAGTTTCAGAATTTTGACCAAAAAATAATTTCTATCCCATGGTAATGATAAAACTTGTGTTTTTAAACAATCCTAATAACGCCTCTGGTCAGTTATGACAACATTCTGTGACCTATAACTCGTTTCTTCCATTATCCATAATCACTGTGTCAAATTTTTTAAAGCAACTATTAAGGTTATCAGATGGTTTCTCCTGGAATATTTTTTAGGATTAACTCTAGACTAAAGTAAACCATTTTTTTCACATCCTACCAGTATTAAGTATATCATCTTGTTGTTGTAAAAGAAGGGTTTTTATTTAAAATCATCGAAATTTCTTTTAAACTGACTAAAACACTAGTAATCAATAAATGGTCGTTGTTATTTTCTTAAGAAAATATTAATGGCTGCTATGTCACAGCCAACTTTAATTTAAATAAACTTTTGGACTAAAAATTTGTAAAAACAGATTTTACTAAAAAAGCACAAAAGATAGGTATAGGCAACCTATACACCATTTGAAAGAGTATTTTATTTGTCATCATGTGACGTAAAAAATACAGGGTGTTCCATTTAAAATAAGAGAGATATGGCTATTTGATTTTCTGAAAAATTAAAATTATTTTTTGATCACCCTGTACAATTTTGATCTTGATTTGACCTACGTATGATATGGCAGACTTTTTCTAATCTTGTTACACATTTTAAAGTTTAAAGTGTTAAAAGTGTTAAAGTAAAATCAATTTAATTTTACCTCTGCATTTTTCAAAAAAATCAAATATCACAAAAACGAATAAAATTAGACACTTACTACTACTAAAACAAACTTGAGTTATTTTTTAAAGTAGAATCTAAAACCGTCATAAAATATAGTGTGTTCCATTCAAAAAAATATAACTTTGATACGTCACACTTTTTTGAGACATCCTGTATAGACTAAAATAATTTTATACTGTGGTCTTATCCGACCTGTATATGTTCCAGTATTTACTTTTTTAAAAACCCTATAGTTATCTAGCTACAGACCGTGTCGAATATGGTGGGCCACCCTGTATAGAGATGAGATAGCAAAATAAAAAATTAAGGGACAGAACAAAAGAAAAACCTGCAGTAATCAAAAAATATACAACCTAAACACAAACAAAAATGGTATTGTATTATGTAAGAAATGTATTATGCACATATTGGGTAGCAGGTAGTAGCCTTTTCAATACATCCCAAGAAACCTGACTCTTTTTCCCGGAACCTGTCGATCTTTTCTGGTTAAAACCGACATTTTTGACGCGGCCCTTGGGTCTCCCTTGCACCATAAATCTTTAAAAGTCGACCGAAGGCTTTTGAAAGGTAAATTGAAAAGTCGAATTTATGGATATGAGCTTTTAAGCTTTCTAAAAAGGTTGTTGAAGAAATGTGATGAATTGTTTAACAAGATATGGATTATTTATAGGTTTAAGGTGTATTGATTTTTGCACAGGTCTCTTCGGGTAAATTTAAAGTCCTTTTTATATCGTTCGCTTATGGAGTTCTTAACTATTAGTTATTCTTCACATGCGATTGCTTATACAGGGTATTTCATTAAGGGTAAATAGGTACCATTCTCAGGAAGTAAGAGAACAATAATTAGAATTCTGCCTGGTATGGTAAGTTTTACTAGTTAAAATGCTCATAATTTTTGGTTTGCCTTAACAAAATTTAACAAACTTAATTTTGTTTTAAAGAAGAACCATTGGAAATTAGAAAAAAATTATTCCTAGTCATATTGCTCTTTGTTGTTTCCGCTAGAAGGCGCTGTTTAATAAGTTTAGCGTTTTTTAAATTATTCTTTGCAGTTTGGGAATGCTATAATTATTTATTTAAAAACGGAAACATAATTAAATTTGCATCAGAAAAAATACAAAAACTATATATTAATATGTTTATTCGTTTAAAAAATATTGCAAAAACAAGGTTTTTACTAAATTCATAAAAAAAAACAATAAGATTCAAGTGATCAAACGTGCCATGACAAAACAAACAATTTTTTAACTTTATTTTAATTAAACTTTGGTTATTTATTTGCTAATATCCTACGACTATTAGTTTCTGAGACCTATTCAACCTTAATGAAATACCCTGTATATTACTATACAGGGTGTCTCTCAAAGCTATGTACAAAATGCCATCACAACCTTTCTGGGCCAAAATTTAAAAAAAAATACGCCATTTACCTTAATTAAAAAATTGATTAATTTCGAGATGAAGAGCATTAAACAGGCCATTTTATTTTGAGTATTTTTAAATATATATTTTTTTATGTACACGACTACCAATTAATAATACACGTGGAAATCAGAAAATATATCCAATAAAACAGGATTTAATCAAACATGCCTATAATTAAAAGTTAATAATAATAAAGGTATAGAGTGTCAAAATAGAAAAAAAGATCATATCTATTTTTTTGCGATAATTTTTAATACGTTTTAAATACTTTAATAAAATTTGGTATTTATGGACAGAAGCTAATCACATTCGATGTTACCAACGATTTATTTTTAAATAAATATATCATTGATGTTACTTTTTCCATGTTAACTAAGGGGCGCAACCTACACTGCTTTAAATTTCTTTAAAACGTCGCAACCGTTTTGTGCTTTCCTGTAGGCACCAGGGGCGGTCATAGGGGGGCATGGGGGTCATGGCCCCCTCTTAATGCCACATCCTTTGTATTTCATACATATCTAATGGCAAATATGGGCATTTTGGGCATTTAATGATGATATGCCCCACCCAGGGCTGGTCCGAGGGGTGAGGGTGATGATGGAATTAAAAAGTGAGGACCTTTTTGCTCTTTAAAAAATTTAAACCTCCTTTATAATTTAATTTTTCTCGACCTATGTCCCCCCTTAGAAAGTCGATATGACCGCATATGATAAGCACCATCTGAGTAAAACAATAAACTCTCCTGGGCTTTCTACACGAAAAAGGTATATTTTTAAGCATCGCTTCGAACAAAGCAACCGTTTTTGAAATATTTGTATTAAAATTGTTTAATTAATATTATATATTTAATTAAAATTTATTTTTTTTTTAATTAAGGGCAAATAAGGACTAATGGTGAAAAAAAGTAGGTAAAATACAGAAACTTAAATAACAGATTTTTTAATAATATCTAAAAGTTTCGTTAGTTGAGTTTTTTTAATTTTGCAGTATTTTTAAATATGGTAAGAGGCTCCTTTAGCACTAACTAGATAATAATTATAATTCCAGCGGCGGCGCTAGAGGCAATCTCACTGGTATAATTGACAAAAAAAATGTACGTCACTGACTTTTTAAAAGTTTTTATTTTTTTAGGTTAAGCACCCAATTATAAAATTTTTTGTCCCATGATATTTGTTTGCATCTTGCTCTTTTTGAGAAAAAAAAAACCACTTTACTAGGTGTTTAACATGGATCTCTGCATCTTCGTGACTAAACATAATTTACTAACTTTTTTTCACCATTAGTATTTATTACTCCTTAATAACAACTTTTTAAATTTTGGACGTCTTTGTTTGGCCCACCCTGTATATGGGAGTTACATTAAATTTTTAGGTATGATGTAGGAGTGGTTACAATAGTTAAGACGCTAAAATTAAAGCAGTTTTTAGATTTTTACAATTTCAAAATAGTTGATCGTCTCCAAGGTTAGCTTATATTTATAAGGTTGCGACATATCCTCAACTTTTAGGCGGTTCGAGGTCGGGGACGCAAGGAAGGGCACTCCACAGAGAAAAGTTGGCAAGACTGGGTAAAATCAAAGCTGATGATCAATCCAGTGGCATCTAGAATTTGCGCATTTCATTTTGCATTGTTTTGGAAGTGATATTTGTTGAAAGATGTAATTCCAAATGTTTTTTATTTATAGTAAAAGAATTTACAACTTATTAATAATTAAAAACTGTTGTGTAAACGGTTGTTCTACTAATACAATAAACTGTATATCTCCGGCACTGAACAACATGGCCGAAAAATGGGAGATGTGACGTCATAACATGTCAAAGCAATATGGCCGAATGTCGTGACCTTATATAGACCGACTTTGATCGTCTCTACACAAAAATAGTTATTTATTATACATGGAAAAAGAGTAGATTTTTTTCAGAAATCTAAAATTTTTCCTTAGTATTATACATAATTTTTTCTGTAACTGGAATAACAACGACTTATTGTTAAAAAAACATATTATGTATAATTACAATAATATAGAAAATAATAAGGTTAAATTGCAACTTTTATAAACTAGTGGCAAGTTGTTGTTAAACCAGCTTTGCTTTGCGATGGAAACCTTTAAAGTAATTAATAAATATCTGTTATTTTAATTTTGTGTTTTAATGGATTTGAATTAAAAATGTAGAATTAAGTGTGATTGTTTAGTGGTTTAAATACTTAGCCCAATTAACTTAGACTTTAACCTCGGAATCTCACGGAATAAGCTGAATACAGGGCCGTATTAACTGTTTGAGGCGCCCTAGGCTAGAATTCCCGAAACGCCTATTTTCCACTAAAAAAGAGCTTAAAAAAAGGTCAGAGCGCCTTACTTCACCACCCGTAGCGCCTATTTGATGACGAAAAAAATACCAAGCGTCATTTCCTCCTTTTACGCGCCTATTTCATTCCAAAGCACCTTATTTACAGAGAAATTATCCACCAAAATCCCCACCTGACCTAAAACTTTTTGTAAGAACTCCTGTCAAGCGCCTATTACTCTGTCTTGGCGCCTATTTTTTCATGGCGCTTTAGGTTGTAGCCTAGTCAGCCTAATGCGTAATACGGCACTGGCTGAATATCTGTACATACCTTTATTTTGGTACAAAAAGTACTCTTCTTAAAATCCCCTATGATATCGTGTAAGGAACTCGAATTATGACAGGTCAAATGTCAAAAAATCAGTTTTTGCGAATATCTTGTTTCTTTGCTTTAATTGCATTTATATTTATTATAAAGTTGTAGTTTTTGTCATACCAACGGATCCGATAATAGAGAGCGGAGAGTGTAAAGCACTTTAGTGTATGTACATACCTTAGCACGCAATCAATCGTGATATTTAGTAAATACTTAAGTTAAAAGATGATATATTAGACTAAAAATCACGATTGATTGCGTGCTAAGGTATGTACACACAGTAAAATGCTTTACACTATGGGCCCTCTATTATAGGATCCGTTGGACTGACAAAAAATGCTTATAATCAAATTTCTAAAGAATTTTGTGTTCTACAACTTTTATAATAAATATAAATGCAATTAAAAATAAGAAAAATGAGATATTCGCAAAAAACTGTTTTTTTTTACATTTGACCTGCAATATTTCGAGTTCCTTACACGATACTATTTTTAGGAGAGTTTTTTGTATCAAAATTATGGTATGTACAGATTTTTAGCTTATTCCGTGAGATTCCGAAATTGACCCTTTAATTTTACTAAGATGACTGGGGTAACTATAAAGTTTAAAATTGTTGTTTTGATACAAAGAAAATGAAAGTTTCCCATATAACATTAATTTTTGCCGGCAAGGCATCGGCAAAAAGGTATCAAAAAGACATCAAAATGGGCAATTAGCCGTTATTGGGCCACGTGTTGCAGAAAATGTGATGGCATCCATCATTAATATAAGTTATGATGAAAAAATGCGTTTAGGATGATGACATCCATCATTAATAAGTTATGCGAAAAAAATGCGTTTAGGATGATGGCATCCACCATTACAAAGGTTTTTGGCAAAAATATGCCTCTTAGATGATGGCATTACATTACTTTTTTCCTAAAGACAATAAAATGCATTTTTACCATCCAGGGAACTAAAATCTGCATACATAATGCCCATGCATAATGTGTGTTTATGTACAGGGTGTCCCACATAAAATAAAATATTATAATTTTGGAAAAACCATAAGAGATACAAGAAAAAGTTAAATGCAGAAGTTGTCCAGTAAAATGTATTTGTATTTTTATTGTATCTCTTATGGTTTCTCCAAAATTATAGTATTTAATTTTATATGGGACACCCAGTACATAAACACACATTATGCATGTGCATTATTTATGCACATTTTAGTTCCCTGGATGTCATCACAAATGTTATATGGGTTTGTACAATAAAATATTTTAAAACTGAATAGGCAGCTTCATTTACGTCCGTGTATGTATATCCGGAAACAAAAGTACTTTTTTTTCGGAGAAAAAGTAAACTTATAAAATTTACATTTTAGTACCTGCAGATCTATTCTCGACGGCGGTGGTACACGGGGCGCAAGGCCTTCACTAAAGTTTTATTGAACAGGTAAATGGGGCGCAGGGATCTTGGGATCAATAAAATCGTAAAGGTAAACGGGGCGCAAATGTTTTCTTTAAAGTAAAGGTATCGAAATTAAATGTTGGTCTATTTTTTAAAATTTTATTAATTACGAAACATTTATTGCATCAAAAAATATTTACATATTATACACTTGACAAATACGAAGTACATTTTACAAAATGTAGTCTACTTATTTCTTTTAACCTATATTTATTCACAAGTTTTTCCAGTGATTCTAGTTTAGCTCTAACATTTTTATCTTTAAGTTTCTTAGTCAAATGTAAACTTTGTATTTTGATGTATGTATCAATCTTACATTTCTTAAGACCCATACCCCTCTCGGGAAGGGCTGGCGCCCCATTTACCTATGATATAAACGTAACCTTACAGGCATGCAGGTAAAAGAGATATTTTTCTCGCCCTGTTTACCTCTCCGTCCATTCTCGAATCTCACTTCACAGTGTCGAATGGGTGATAAACGTATTGTTCCCTAAAAACCCACTTTTTTGTGAGAATCTATAAAATTAATGTCGAATGTGACACCAATATTCGAAAATCTCCGGCCTGCCAACAGAGATAAAGTGCTAATTTTTGTCCGTTACGAAAAAACAAAAATTTTAATTATAAAGGGAAAAGGTTCTAGAAGTTCTAGATTTTAGCTGGTTTTGTTTGTTGACACCCGACGCGAAGCGGAGGGAGACAATAAACCGAGAAGAACTAAATTCTAAGTTCTGTTTCATAAATTATTCTAAAATTAAATATTTACCTTTACTTACGTGTACTGTATATATGTCACGAAAAAAGTAATTTTATGAGAAGTCACATTTTGGTACCTGTGACCAGAGATACAATGTCAAATTTTTTTCCCGTTACGGAAAAAAAGTATTTTTCTAGTGAAACGTTCCTGAAAGGTAAAATTAAATTATACAATTTGTAAAAATGCTAAATATTCCCTAATACCCCCTCGAATTTGCTTTGTATATTAGGAGAAATGAAGGAAAATCTGGATTTTGTTACCAGCCCGTGTTTTTCATTAAAACATGGCTTAGGGCGCCGCGCCAGGGCTTCACTCCCACAACCCGCAGTATAATCAAGGTAATCGACATTATCCGAGTTTTCATCATAGAGATATTGTTTAGAATGGGTAATTCTCCAAAGAAGGAAAGAGAAGAATATAAATATACAAATAATATAATATACATTGAGTATCTATAGTTTATTCAAGCTAACTCCTTGACGTGACTACGTCTTATAATTCGATGGACCCGGCTGCACACACCAAAAAACATAACTCATGTGCCGTTTCCTCGCGCGTTCCATTTAGGGCTTGAAGTGCAAGCGAGAGCGCGGAACGAGCGACAAAGAAGCACAATCTCCGTGTTCGGCAGCGTTCGACATTTGTTTCTCTTCTTGAGCGAGCGTGCAGTGAAAAGTGAATGCGATGTCAATTATTTATAGCAACGATAATTGCGGCGATACAGGTAACGATTCTTTTATTTATATATATATATATATGCATATATATATATATATATATATATATATATATATATATATATATATATATATATATATATATATATATATATGCCATCATCTAAAAGGCATATTTTTGCCAAAACCTTTTTAATGATGGATGCCATCACATTTTCTGCAACACGTGGCCCAATAACGGCTAATTGCCCATTTTGATGTCTTTTGATACCTTTTTGCCGATGCCTTGCCGGCAAATAATGTTATATGGGAAACTTTCATTTTTTTTGTATCAAAACAACAATTTTAAACTTTATAGTCATCTTGGTAAAATTAAAAGGTCAATTTCGGAATCTCGCGGAATAAGCCAAAATCTGTACATACCCTTATTTTGGTACAAAAACTCTCCTAAAAATAGTATCGTGTAAGAAACTAGAAATATGACAGATCAATAGTAAAAAAAAACAGTTTTTTGCGAATATCTCCTTTTTCTTACTTTTAATTGCATTTATATTTATTATAAAAGTTGTAGAACACAAAATTCTTTACAAATTCGATAATAAGCATTTTTTGTCAGACCAATGGATCCGATAATAGAGGGCGCAGGGTGTAAAGCACTTTACTTTATGTATATATCTTAGCACGCAATCAATCGTGATTTTTAGTCTTATATGTCATCTTTTTACTTAAGTATTTGCTAAATATCACGATTGATTGCGCTAAGGTATGTACATACAGTAAAGTGCTTTACACACTGCGCACTCTATTATCGAATCCGTAAAGGAAACAAGATATTCGCAAAAACTGATTTTTTTGACATTTTACCTGTCATAATTCGAGTTCTTTACATGATCATAGGGAATTTTAAGGAGAGTCTTTTGGACCAAAATAAAGGTAGGTACAGATATTCAGCCCTTTCCGTGAGATTCCGAGGTTAAAGTCTAAGTTATTTGGGCTAAGTATTTAAACCACTAAACAATATATATATATATATATATATATATATATATATATATATATATATATATATATATATATATATGTATGTTGTTTTTCAATTTAGTTAAAACAACATGTAAATACATATTCGTTGAGGCAAAACAAGTAATTTTTACCAGCATAATTTGTTTGAATGAATACTTGAATGAAAAAGTTATTTAGTGCAAGCAAAAAATGCCTTAAATTAGTATAAGCCATAACTCTTAATGATAAATGATTTACTGCAGGGGTTCCCCTTTTTCTATTCTCTCAAAAAGGTCCTTGCCTAAAGCAACAACAGTCTCTTATTTTTAATTCTTAAAATTTTTAAAAGAAAAATCACGAAGTTTCTCGCCATTTTTTACGATTTTAAAAAAGCAACAACACTATGGAATTTTTGAGAGTCCAGAAGTAATAAAAATGATTTAATGGTCTAGTATAAGGAGTGTTAAAATATAAATATAGGTAATATATAAAAATATAAATTATTTATACATTATAATTTGTTTCACATGTTGTTTTTTTATTTTTCTTTAAAAACGTATCTAAAACGGTAAAACAACCAACATAAAAGGTTTTGGGAGACTTAGAAACCGCTGGATTTTTGTTTAAAGTAAAATTATTCTATTGAAAAAAACACAAAATTGCACTTAACATTTTTTCTTTCAATATGAGGAGAGACAAATAAATATGGTAATGTTCAGTCTTTAAATGATTCTGTACATCATTTTTTAATTTATTAAGTAAAACTTATTCCCTAAATGTACCCTATATTTGCCCCAATTTTGTCGAATGGTCCATTCTTTAAATAAAAACCTTTGAGCAAATCCTCTCAAATTTTTCGTTATTATTATTTACCGGTTTTTTCCAAGTCGGCATTATTTTCCGCTATACCGCTATACAGTTACCCGTTACCTAACGAACTAACTTTTTCAGAGTTGTATTTTTGTTTTCTTAGGAATCAACCCTATTTCTTTTTTTTCGGTACTATTTCTCAAAATTAATTATCCTTAAAAGTATTCATAAATACTTTTAATGACCGAAAAAGGTCTTTACTCCACCAAATTGTCTCTGACTTGGTTGGTTGGTTGGTTGGTTTGAGGCGGGGTGTTTGCACTGCAGCCTATTGGCTTATTGTGCACCCCTTTCTTGTTACAGAAGTCCATTGCCCTTTATTAGATTTAGTTGATTTCTGCCAAGATGTTTATGCGAAAGCGGGTTTCCGCTATGTATGTTCCCAAATAGACTGTGTCTTTGCGTGTCAGTGCAATGCAGTTGTTTATTATGTGTGAGGCTGTTTCCTCCTTTTCCCCGCAAAGCCTGCATGTTATGGATCCATCGTAACTGCCCATTTTTTGCAAGTGTTTCCTTAGATGACAGTGTCCTGTCAGAAGTCCTACTACTTGTCTTAGCTGAGTGCGCTCCAGCTGGAGGACCTCAGTTTTTAGTTCCTTGGAATCGCCCAGAGTCTCCTTCGCAGGTCTTTGGCCAGGTGATGTATGCCAACGCGCAAGATGTTGTTGTTGAGACCATCTGCTTATCGTTGTTTTCGTCACCTTTTTGGACAGTCTGAGTACTGGCTCTGTACCGTTGAATCCTCTAGACGACACAGCTCTCGCTAGTTCATCTGGTTTTTCATTGCCTTCTATTCCCGAGTATCCAGGAACCCACAGAAGTTATATCCTGTTGTTCCTGGCGGCGGTTGTGATACCTCTCTTCTCATATTCTCTTGAACGCATGCTACAATAGCATATATTTCTGCCTGGTATACAGTGGCTTGCCTCCCTAATGGGAGGCTAAAAGTCGCTTTGGGCCTTGCCCCAAATACACCAGCACCTACTCCATCATCCGTCTTTGAGCCATCGGTGTACCAAACCAAGCCTCTGTCAAGTGATGGAGGTGTTTCATTTGTCGAAATGTCAGGACTACAGCTGACCTTATATGGTTTTTCGAAGTTGTCGACCCCAGTCATGTGGTCTGATCTCACATTCAAGGGCTGTCGATAATTCCTCGTTACCCTAATGTGACCGTGTCCTCCAGAATGTTGTTGTCTCTGACTTAATCTTGTTGCAAAAAAGACTGCTATACTTAATAGCAGGACTCAGTATTCACGAATAGAAAAACAATCTTTACACAAACAAATATAAAAATATGTATTTTGTTGCGTTCCTTTATTATGATTTAAGTAAATATAAATACAAAGTAAGTATTCGGATACTCAAAAGCTGTATTTGAATATCAGAATTTCAGTACCAGGACTCGAATACCAATACAGGATCTGAATAACACAATATCAATACAAGGCAAGTATTCAAATACTATGATTTGAAAACGGTATTCATAATCCAGAATCCCAACTACTGACCAAAAATTATTCAGTCGAATACCGAATACTAAAGGCACACATGTATTCGAATAGTAGTTGTTGAATACCAGAACTAATCCAGAATAAAGGTACACGATGTAAGGGACACATTTTTTTATCAGGGAAGAATTAAAATAAATGTCAATTGTCAAAAATTGTCAGTTGCGAATGTCACTATGTGGGATGTGTTTTAGAAAACGAAAGGTTTAAAAGGTATAAAGCTGACCATTACAAATACCATAACAATAATACCGATTATCTGAATTATACAGATTCTTTGGAATTCTGAAGCTTTATAAGTATTTTTTGCGAAAACTGATTATTTTGTCCACGGGACGAAGACTATGGAACGTAGCGGTGTCGGTATCGTCCGGATTTTAATTCAATTGCTATAAGGTTTGTTCCAGCAGGCTGTCAGAAATGTTTGTAACCGTTTGGATTCTGCGCACGTCAAATTTGTCGTTCCAGCAGTTCCATGTTTGTAATATTATACAATTGTTTGTTGTTCCAGCAGTAGTTTTAAGATGTTGAAAACATGTTGGAAACTGTTTGAAAAGTGTGCAAACTTTCTTCAAACATTACTGACAATTTTTAACATAACCTTTCTTGTATTGACGTATAAGCAGTATGCACGCCTTGTTTATTTTTCGTTCCAGCAGAAAACGGCTGCCAACATTTCGGACTAATGTTTGTAACAATTTTAGCGTTTTACGATTGTTGCTAACATGTTTCCAACATTCTGCTTGAACAAACCTATATTCTCGCGGCATTTTTAAAATCCGATGCGTACCGTCCGGACCTATGTGTGCTGCTTTTTTTGGAAGTATGGCATATCAGTTCTCGTTTTGTCGTTGCTTCCATGCTTTATGACATGGTATTTTATTTTTTTTTATATTATTTTTGAAAACCTTTTAATTGACACCCTGTATATTTCTTTAAACCTGTGTTTACTTCTCGTTATCACAATCAATCATTTGGAATTAATGTAAGTAAATAATTTTAATAGTTGGGTGTATCTAGGCAAACTATCGGGTTTTCCGATAAAACTGCATTGAACTATAACTTATGGAGCACCGACCTTTTAACATAATTATTCGTGTTACTACTTAAACAAAGTGTACCTGCCGAATGAGATAGACATGGATTGCACTTTTAATAGGCAATGTTGTCAGCTTGTACCAGCAGATAACCCTACTTTTGGATCTATTTAATTGGTAATTCAGATTGGGTGCCCTCGCTGGAAGCTTTTGTACCCTTTTGGTGAACTGTGACATTTATTCGTCATATTTTTTGCTTGTGTTTGTTCTGGTTTAATTTTAAATGTTTCAGCGTTTGTCATCGTTGGTTTCATTATAAATACTGCAATAAAGAAAACCACCTAAAGTCGTACTGTTCTGACTGAAGTTTAAGAGTAAATACTAAAACTTTCGTTTTGTTGTTGTCCTAAATGTGTTAGTTTACCAATATACAGTGCCGTATTATCCATTAGGCTGACTAGGCTACAGCCTAGGGCGCCATGAAAAAAGTAGGCGCCATACAGGGGAGTAATAGGCGCTAGACAGGGAAGTTTCTAAAAAAGCTTAGGTCGGGTGGGGATTAGAACTAACTTTTCTGTGGGGATATAAATAAATATACGCGAAAAGGAGAGAATGACTGAAATGGAGGTAAGGACCTTTTATTTTTTTTTTTTTGGCTCTTCTTCAAAATTTTTTAATAGGAAAATAGGCGCTCTGGGAATTGTAGCCTAGGGCGCCTCATACCTTTAATACGGCCCTGCCAATATATCATATTAAATAATAGATTTTAAATTAAGTACGTTCAGGCATATTAGTAGATGCAGAACTTGCAGAAATCAAGTGCCCATCACAGAGTCAAAACATAATACAATGTAATAACAGTATAACTAATTAACACAAACAATCACAACAATAAATAAAAGAAAAATGTTTATAACACAATCACAAAGCTGGTTCCTCAATTTTTGTATTCAGTTTGGCTTGCAGGACTTGAATACGATTTTTCCAACTTATGTTTGAGTCTATTCCCAGGAAACACTATTTGCCGGCAATATACATTTTTTATATTGGCATTGATGGTAAAGCATTGGCAATTGGTGGCAATATTATGCCAACATCCAATACGCATTAACAAGTCAACCATAAATAAACACTCAATTGCCAATAAATTTTACATGCAGGCGAATTGCCGCAAGCATACAAAAATGGCGGCATACCAATCCTGATTAAATAAAGCATGCCATTTTGTTGCAGGCAAATAAATATTGGATTTTTGTAGGCAAACCTTCAACGCATATTCATACTTTTCAAACAATATTAATAACATTAGTATTTAACTAACATTAGAGCAATTTTTTTGATCTGTTTTATTTATAATGGCCACAACATTATTTTATGTTTTTTACATAATTTAAAGGAAATTGTCTTTTCATAACATTTGATTGTTACAAATCATGCAAATAAAAATTTGGTTCAACAAAATGTTTATTATGTATTTTTAGGAGAATAAAAATAAAACGATGGTAAAATTAGCTAGGTTAATTTCAAATTCAAATTTCCCGGTCAGCCGAAATACAAGTTTTGACGATTTTGACAGATGAAGAAAAATTGACCGCTTTGTGCAATTGTTTTCTACGTGGTTTTCTAGCTTTTTAGTTTCTTTAAAAAAAAGATTTTTTTTAAGAGACATAATTAGGTGTATTCATTACCTAAATAGTGGGTGTTGTGTGATTACTTGGTGATGGCTAGTCGAGAAAGCGAGTTATTCAAGTAGGCTGTTAGGAGCTGTAAAAATTTTGTTTTAACCTTTTAGGTTTGTAATTGTTAAAAAAATATATGAAATTAGGGAGTTGCCTTATTAAAAGTTTTAAAGAAGTGTTAATAAAAAATATTTATTATATATATTTAATAATTTTTTTAACATGTAACTTCTTTAAAATATTTCTCCCTATGTTCTGAATCTGAAAATTAAGTATAAGTTTAAAGTTTTTCTGTATAAAAATTTATAATATGTAATTTTTTTAATGATAAAGTTTTCCTGTCTTTTTTCTCATTTTTTTCGATTACAAAATTCTAAATATGTTATTTAACTTTTAGGACATGCAACTTATAAAACTTGCAATACTTATTTAATAATAAATGTCATTCTCCTAAACGCATTTTTTCATCATAACTTATTAATGATGGATGCCATCACAGTATCTGCAACACGTGGCCCAATAACGGCTAATTGCCCACTTTCGTGTCTTTTTGATACCTTTTTACCAATGCTTTGCCATCAAAGAGTGTTGGCAATGCCAGTAAATTAAATGTACATGGCCGGCAAAAAATGTTATATGGGTTATAACTCCTTTAAATTTTATGTATTTAGTATTAAGATGAATTTGTCATTTACCCTAGCGAGTGGCTTCGTAAAAAAAAAAAAATAATAAATCCAGTATTATTAGTGTCCAATTTTAGATACTTGTTTTAGTACCAGATCCATTTTCTCCGCTGCACACAAACACGCCCAAAGAGGGTCCCCAAGCTTTACCTGATTAGTTCCTGAGAACCACTGCTTTTCATTACCTGGGAAACTTCTTAAACCTTTTTAAAAATTGCGTTTTGTTTAGCACCATTGTTAGGTACCATGGTGGGTATTTTGCGGAGCATTATGTACGTGCAAAAGTCCATTATTCTAATGTTTAGTGCACTTTTAAATACCTTAGAATCTGATGACAGTACTGACACCTGCCTGTACTTTTTGCAAGCTCTCGATATATATATTTTTTTTGAAAATTGGAACTACGTTTGCTTTCTTAAGCTCCATAAGAAAAATGCTCATCGATTATGTGGGCGAATGGTTTACAAAGCAATTCGCCTGAAAATTTGAGACCTCGAACTAAAATCATATCCTCAAGTCCAGCAGAGATTTTTTAGGAGTTATCATAATAATTCTTATTAATAACTATTTAAAAAATAAAGTTGGCAACAATGTTTTTTACGAGGCGCCCGTTTTAACGATCATTAGAAATTCAAGAGCCTGTCAGTATTAATGCAAAAAACTGCAGTCACGAGCAAAAGAAAGCTGCAAGAAATAAATTAACATGAGAAACGCCCGTGTTTGCCCTGACATTTTGCTGAACTACACGTTTTTGTTTACATATCGGTGTGCATACAATTTTAATCGCATAAATATCGAATGGTTAGATTGTTCTTCATTAGTATTCTAAAAAAATGGAAATAGCACTTGTCTTGTAAAGTAAAACATCAGGTTATTCTGTAATAGGCTTTTCATATAAAATTTGTTTTAAATTATAATTACGTTAAATCTTTTCTCGCTTTTTCAAAACTAATTGCGAAATATCTCTTCTTGAAAAAATTGCATTAAGTTCCCCTTACATGGTTAATAATATTGAAGTAATATTATTGACACTCTATGTGGGCAAAAAATGCAGTTAAAAAAGTCAAATATATTGGGCGTATTCTGGAGTACTCGCCGCTTTACCTCTGGGTTTTACAAGTGCCAAAGTTGGCAAATTTAACCAATAGGATGACTTTATTTTGACAGAATTGACACTTGTAAAAACTAGCGAAAATAGGCCGAGTACTCCTGAAAGCTCCCATTTATCACAGTTTCAATTTCAATTTTAGAGTCAGAGAGGATGATATACCTGTTTCATTAGCGTCTAATGATGGTCATAAAGAAAGGAAAAAGGAGGCAACAAAGACTGTGGACAAAAAGCTAGTGAAGTAAACGCACAAGTCATGGATATGGGGAATTGCTCATCTGTTTTATTAAATTCGTGATTATAATAAAACAAAATATCAATATAAGAAAAGCCATTTTACCGGTAGTAAAGGCAACAGCTTGGAAACTTGTCATTTTCATCTGGTTATGTTTTTTAGATAACTAGAGAGCCAAGTACAGAGTTTAGCTGGAAAGACCAGAGGAGGGAAGTTTCTTAAGGAGCGCGGCATGCTAGACCTGGTCAAAAACTTTGGATATATCAAGAGCAACGATCTGGGATTCACCTAGAACTCAAGAGACTTGTTCCAACTGTGCGAAACGAAGAAAAGAAGATCTGCTGTGGAGCTTTTGTGGCGAAATCCATACTGCCTGTCATGTAAAATTTTCTGTTTTCCTAAATACTTAAGGATATGTAAATCAATTAATTTCTATATTACTTTACAAAGAATTAAGAGGAGTAAAATAAGTCTGTAGTTAGATGGAAGAGATTTAGATTTTTTGGGAATAGGTTGAACACTTGCAGCTTTCTAGCTCTCCGGTAAAATACCTGTGTCGTAAGAAATTCAAAAAACCTAGTTAAGATGGGTGCAAGTTCGGGAACACATTTTTTCAAAACGACTGCTGGTATGCCATCCAGCCCAGGCGATTTCTTAGGGATAAGAGAAGAAAGGATACGCTTAATGTGTTTTGCCTTAAAAATAATACTGGGCATTTTATGAGAAACTGGGGCAATAGCTGGAATTGGATGATTTACGGGAGGGCAAGGGTTGAATTGGCAGCAAATTGTTCAGCAAATAGTTTTTCCTTTTCTTTGATGGTAAAAATAATTTCATCTTCCAAAGTTAGTGGTGAAAAAGAACTGGTACAAAAATGCCTACTTATGTTTTTGGCAAAGGGCCAAAAAGATTTACTGCCATTTGAGCAAAAAAGAACTTTTTTATGCGATTATTGAAGGTGTCTTCGGCTTCTAAAATGGTTTGATTGTAATAGTTTTTTGCTTTAACGCTAGCCTGTCGGTTTTCTGAACTAGTAATGACCCAAGGTGCTTAGAGAGAAGGTGTTTCAATTTTCATTTGACAATTGATAGATGTGACGTGAAGGGGATCCTTTTTAAAAAAATGTCGTTATTTCTTTAATGTTTCGTAAATATCTTGTTAATCGTGTTAATATTTATGAGAAAATAGTGAATGAAAAAAACTTTAACAATTGTGTAAAGTGGTATAAACTATATTTTAAATTTGTTTGTTAAAAAAGGACTCCAATGTCGTCACATCTATCAGCTATTTACTGTCATAGCAAAGTTGGGCCACCCTCTCTCTATTCACCTTAGGAATGACCCTACGATCTGGAGAGGTTATAAACTTAGCACTTGGGTTGAATTTATATCTTCCTTTTCTTTTAAACCGCAAAATACTCTATGGTATTTACAAACCCCTCTGATTTTACTTCAGAAAATTACGGAAAAAATAAACTCAGCAGGTATATTTAAAAATTAAATATTCTTTTCTTAGCACAGAACTTATGTTTTACCAAACAAAAACTCGTAAACTCAATCCAAACATTGTATTTAGCACCTTTTAAAATTTTATTAGCGGCCGAAGTTTGTTTTCCTTTCAGACCGAAATAGAAACGGACTAAAATTATACTTCGCTGCTTTGGTTTACTTACTTTGGCACAGTGGCGTTTTTATAAATAATATTTAAATGTTTTGATAGCGATCAGTAATGCAGTGTCGTGCACGAAGAAATATTTACTAGCTAAGGGTAAATCTGGCTGACAAAATCAGAGTTTCTTTCAAGAATAATTAACGGACTAACAATTAATACAGTTTAAGTTTAGGTAGTTAAATTGTGTCCAATTATCTAGTTTTTTGGTTGTTTATAAATATGAAATACGCTTAAACTTTTCCAGAAATGGTAATTCTAACTAACCAAAACACTAAACATCGCCACCCAAACGCCTAAAAAACAAGAAATAAAAATAAAATTAGATCTTTTTTGTGACCTTTTAGACAAGATAGATATAAATAATTGTAAGAAAAAACCTACTTTAAATAATAAAAAGGGACATAAGACCCCACAAAGCTCAATAATTATCGCAACCATCAGTAAGATAATGTTATACAGGGTGATTCAAAAATCGATCACGAAGCTTAAGGAGGTGATTCTACTTGACAAAATTTCAAAATATCATTCGTTTTCGAGTTACAAGCCGTCAAAGTTCAATTTTTATTTTGGTTTTTTCGCCATATTGCATTTATTTTTTAACCAATCCAGTTAATATTTGGCACACAAACCGAGCTATGCAGATTCTAAAATTTTAAATTAAAAGTACTTGTTTTAAATGCCGCCAGAGGTCACTTTACCTAAAACTTAAAATTTATTTACATCATAACTCTTTTATTTTGGCAGATATCGTAAAGCCGGGGCGCCATTTTATAGAAAATCAAAAACATAAAAATAAGGTACTCCTTATTAAAGTCGATAAACCTCACCGTTTAGGCACCAATAGACATCAAAGTTTTCATCAGTTTCAATCAAATTACCTACATACACACAGGGTGTCCAGTAACTCAACCGACAAACTTTACGGGGCGATTTTACAACAGAAAATAAGAAAAACTTCATATAAACATATGTCCTAAATGTCTTAGTTTTTGAACTACGATGTGTTAAATATTTAAAAAAATTCTTTTTCATTTTTAACACCCCTTAGTTCAAAAATTAGGACGTTTAGAACATATGTTTATATGAAGTTTTTTCTTATTTTTTGTTGTAGAATCGTTTGATTAGGTTTGTCGGTTGAGTTACTGGACACCTGTTAGGTAATTTAATTGAAATTGATGAAACCTTTGATGTCTATTGGTGCCTAAACGATGAGGTTTGTCGACTTTAATAAAAAGTACCTTATTTTTAAGTTTTTGATTGTCTATAAAATGGCGCCCCAGGCTTGCGATATCTGTCAAAATAAAAAAGTTATGATGTAAATAAATTTTAAGTTTTAGGTAAAGTGCCCTCTGGCGGTATTTAAAAACTACTTTTTCTAAAAAATTTAAAATCTGTTAAGCTCGATTTGTGTGCTAAATATGAACTGGATTGGTTAAAAACAAATGCAATATTGCGGAAAACCAAAATAAGAATTGAACTTTGACGGCTTGTAACTCGAAAACGAATGTCATTTTGAAAAAAATTACATCAAGCACTACCCTTATTTTGTCAAGTAGAATCACCCCTTAAGTTTCGTGATCGATTTTTGAATCACCTTGTATATTTGCAATATCCATTCTTTTTGTTTAATTTAGCCCTCTTTAACTTGTGGCTGTGGTCTCATCTGAAAAATGATTCTACATAACCTTTTCTGGGAACAGATGAGAAAGGTTGGCTGATTGATTTGTTGTGTAAGTCAGGCTGGTCACTTAAACATGTTTCTGCGGTGCAAACATGTTCAAGTGAGTATTGGTTTATCCTACAGAAGTCCGCTTTATATATCTCCCATTTTTCGGCCATGTTGTTCAGTGCCGGAGATATACAGTTTATCGTTTTAGTAGAACAACCGTTTATTCAACAGTTTTTAATTATTATTAAGTTCTAAATTCTTTTACTTTAAATAAAAAAACATTTGGAATTACATCTCTCAACAAATATCACTTTCAAAACAATGCAAAATGAAATGCTCAAATTCTAGACGCCACTGGATTGATCATTAGCTTTGATTTTACCCAGTCTTGCCAACTTTCCTCCGTGGAGTACCCTTCCTTGCGTCCCCAACCTCGAACCGCCTAAAAGTTGAGGATATGTCGCAACCTTATAAATATAAACTAACCTTGGTACAAACAAGTATTTTTAAAACCGCTTTATTTTAGGTAAAATATTTTCTTGTACTATTTCACCTCCCATAAATAAAATAAATTTTCGGACAAACTATAACCATTGTTCGATACCTATCTCCGAAAATAATCGGTCCGAAAAAATAGAACCCTACAATTACGGTAAATAAATTATGGGCTGTCAGAAATTAGATTTAAATTGGATGGCATTTGTAGCAATTACGACAACACCCTGTTCTAGGTGCGTGTTGGTAAATGCGTGGGTGATTTCGATATTAGATTTGGACACTAAAAATAGGCAAACGGTAATTATAGGTTGCTTTTGCTTTTGCTTTTGATCAGTGAAAAATAAAACAATCTAAGGAGTGTTCAGTCAAAAAGAGTCATGTTTAGTTATATTAAACAAAAACCCAAAAACGTTTAACATTGAAATTCTTAAAACCTAAAATTCTAAATGTATTTTATAAGTCTTTTGGGCCTATACAAATATTTTCTAATTAATCGCTTTATCATTATTCATTTTTTATTAAAAAAATCAAAAATCATTTTTGAAATATTTACTTTTATTTTTTAAATTTTTAACACCCCGTAGTTCAAAAACTTAGACGTTTAAGACATATGTTTATATGAAGTTTTTTTCTTATTTTTTGTTGTAGAATTGTTTGGTTAAGTTTGTCTGTTAAGATACTGGACACCCTGTATGTATGTAGGTAATTTGATTAAAATTGAAGAAAACTTTGATGTCTATTGGTGCCTAAACGGTGAGGTTTATCGACTTTAATAAAGAGTACCTTACTTTTTAAGTTTTTGATTGTCTATAAAATGGCGTCCCTAGCTTTGCGATATCTGTTAAAATAAAAAGTTATGATGTAAAAAAATAAGTTTTAGGTAAAGTGCCCCTGGTGGTATTTAAAAAGTACTTTTATCTTAAAATTTTAGAATCTGCAAAGCTCGATTTGTGTGCCAAATATCAACTGGATTGGTTAAAAAATAAATGCAATATGGCGAAAAAAACAAAATAAAAATTGAACTTTGACGGCTTGTAACTCGAAAACGAATGACATTTTGAAAAAAAAATTATAAGGAGCTCTACCCTTATTTTGTCAAGTATTATCACCCTCTTAAGTTTCGTGATCGATTTTTAAATCACCATGTATAATACAGAAAAAGACTGTTTTTTTTTATAATATTACGATATTTGGTAATTTTTAAAAAATTTGTTTTTTATTACATACAAAATGCTGGTATGTTCGGACCGGTACCGGCACCCTGTATTATTTCAACTTACGGAAAAGCGGGATACCTATATGGAACCAAGCACTAGTATAAGGTTATTTTGCTGCTCAAATATCATTGGTACTATGGCAACAGTTTAAAAGTTATAATTGAAATATTTTTTTATATACCAACTTTACGGGTCAATATTTCTCTAACGAAGCGCAATAGAATTTTTTTAATAAACGTACTAACATTATTTTGGCTCTCTATCATCCCTATCATTTATGACCTCACCTTTCGGGACACCCTGTATATAACTCTTGAGGCAGTGCGGTTTACTTGATTCTGGGGGCTACGTATCATAACTATCAAAGAGGTTAAATCTTTAGAATTAAAACATATTATGATATCGTAAAAAAGTAAACAGTCGAAGTTAAAATAAAAGTGAACATTTCAAAAATTATTTTAAATTTTTTACAATAAAAATAATTAACATCTAATAACGAGAATCAATATGAAATATATTTCAATGTCCACAAAGAGTTATAAATGAAGACATTTAGAATTTTAGTTATAAGAATTTTAATCTCAAAAGTTGTATGCGCTTTTCTCAAAATATTTTCAAGTGAACATGCCCTTTTTAAATAAACTCTTCTCCAATGCGTTATTAGAGAATTATTGTAAGTTGCCTTATTAAGCTCGGGAATTATTAATAACGACCTTATTTAAATAGTGCTTGTACCCATAATTTAGAGTTATTGCAAATCATGTTGACAGTGTCATTGGGGAAAATTTTTTAGTAGATTTTCTTTATTGATTTGTGTTGTAGAGTTTTGTTTAAGACAAATACAGAAATACAATTGAAAAAGCAAAGTTTAACGTATTTTTACTTCTATAAACTTTTTGATTTTGTGGTCGGCAGCCGTTCGGTTAGACGAACAGTTCCGAAGTTAAATTAAGACCAAAATAAGGCACGACCTATAACCGACATAAATAAAGCCAGGCACTATATTTATTAAGGAAGTCATTATCCTACTTTGCATCTGCGCAAGCTCAGATGTCAAAATAAAGCCGGTGAAGTTGAATATTTCTGTGACGGTTTTGCATGACTGTCTGTAACGTTTCAAGCCAATCAAATTACACGTCATTGTGCTTTTTAATGTAGTCTTTAAAAGAAGTACTAGTCAAGGTTAGTTTATATTTACAAGGTTGCGACATATCCGCAACTTTTGGCGGTTCGAGGTCGGGGACGCAAGGAAGGGCACTCCACGGAGAAAAGTTGGCAAGACTGGGTAAAATCAAAGCTGATGATCAATCCAGTGGCGTCTAGAATTTGCGCATTTCATTTTGCATTGTTTTGGAAGTGATATTTGTTGAAAGGTGTAATTCCAAATGTTTTTTTATTTAAAGTAAAAGAATTTACAACTTAACAATAATTAAAAACTGTTGTGTAAACGGTTGTTCTAATAATACAATAAACTGTATATCTCCTGTATATAGCACTGAACAACATGGCTGAAAAATGGGAGATGTATATATATGTACCATCGCGTTCAAAAAAACTCAGACAAGCTTATTTGGTTTGATCTCCCGGACTTTTATGAATTACCTGATTTTTCTATATTATAATAATAATGAAACTATCAAAAATTAATAGGTACTTAGTTGTCAGTATAGGTTGTCAGTCAAAAAAATATTCAGTTTTGGCATCTGCTGATATTATGCCTCGTCTAAACCAGCAACAAAAAGTAATACTACATACAAGAGTTATTGAAGGAGTTGCAATAAGGAATATAGCCAATGAGATTGGCGTAGACAAGAACACCGTTCTACTTGCAAAGAAAAAAATCAATAATTTTGGCGATATGAGAAGAAACCCAGGCTCAGGCCGGAAAAAAGCTCAAATGCGGAGCAAGATGCCGGTTTAATACAATATTTACAGGCCAATCCATTTCACACCGCTCTCCAAGCCAAAGAAGTCGCTAACTTTCCGGCATCCATTCAAACCGCTAGAAGGAGAATTCGGAATTCCCAAATTATAAGGAATAGGTCCGCAGCAAATAAAATTTTTTGACGGAAGAAAATAAAATTAGACGAATGCGGTTTGCCAGGGAGTTTCTAAATGCAGATAATCTGTGGCCAAAAGTTATTTTTTCTGATGAGAAAACTATCCAGTCGTGTCATAATGGAAAAATTAGAGTATATAGACCCACTGGAACGAGATATAATAGTCAATATACTAGAAAAGTTGCAAGAAGCGGTAGGTTTTCGGTTAATGTTTGGGCATGGATTAGTGCCAGAGGACCAGGGGTTTTAAGAGTTATTCCAGGACGTTTTACTGCGCCCGTTTATAGGGATATATTAGAGCAAGTTATGCTACCATCGGTGGAAGCTGTATATGGGGATGATTTTACTTTTCAGCATGACAACTCGCCAGTCCATCAGGCCCGAATTATTAATGCATTCCTTGACGAAAATAATATTAATGTGCTGCCGTTCCCTCCAAAGAGCCCTGATCTCAACCCGATCGAAAATGTGTGGGGGCTTATGTTAAAAATAATTCACCAACATGATTTTCGACCAAGAAATCAAGAAGAGCTCCAGCAAAAAATTATGCAAGCTTGGGATCATATTGATAACCAGCTTACACAAAATCTAGTGTTTAGTATGCCCCGACGTTTGCGGAGTGTATTAGAAAATAATGGCTCTATTACAAAATATTAATATAGTTTCTATTTTTAAGAGTATAACCTGTTGTTGTTTAAATAATGTAATAATTATTTGATTTATTTAATTTAAATAAAAAACCTTATTTAATTTTTTGCGTTTGTGTATTTTTTGAAAGCGATGGATCGCGTTTAAAAAAAAACACACACACAAGCTTGTTTTGCTTGATTTCCTACACTTGTATAATTAAGTAATTTAATTCTGTAATAAATAAACCTAGCTGGTATAAATTACCTGAATTGTCTATATCCCAATAATAAAACTATCCAAACTTAACAGGTATTACGTTGTCAGTCAAAAAAAAAAATTATAATAGTCAGGGAGCTAGTAGCATATAATATTTTGAGTGTCTGAGTTTTTTGAACGCGATGGTACATATAGATGAGATATAGACCGACTTTGGATATTATTAGTGTCTGGCCCTATTTCACTGTGCAATAATTTTCTATTATTCCGAGCAAAATAACAGATAAAGAAATTAATTTAAATTAGGGAAATATCAAAGTTAAAAATTAAGTATTCTGCAGAAGTAACAATAAACAAAGCAAGCGTAATTTAATTTGTTACTTGCGTCATATTACCAAATAGAGCCAACAGTAGGTGTATAAAAGATACGGCTATACATAATTTTAACCTTGAAAAATCATCTTACTAAACTAACTTCTGTATGGCATTATTTCTGGTGAAGGTTGAATTCATCGAGAGAATGTCGGTTGGAACAACTTTAAAATTACAATTTTATTATTTTTTTAGTTTTTTACTTACATGTAATGTTAATAAAGTTATTTCTGTAAGTAGATGTAAGTTGTTATTTTTTTTTAATGTTTGGCACTCTTTTAGGCTTCTATTAAAAGTACAGGGTTTTCATTTATGTTTTGCCACCCACTTTTAACTGTAACTAAGAATGATAAACTACGTTTATATCGAATAGTTCAAGCTGGCTTGAAAACAATGCGGCTTTGAAGCGATTTCCAAGTCTACGTGTTTATTTCGGTGGCATAAAAGTCGATTGAAAATCGAGGTCAAGCACATTTCAGGATATCGTCGTACGCATGCGGCAGTTTTGCATCCAACTTCACAGTAGACAATAGCTTTGTTCGCGGGTTTGATTCTGAACCGGTTCTGGGACTATTCGCATGCGCAGTGAAAAAGCAGCGTTCGCGGTTAGTAAAATCCTGAATTTTTAGTAACAGTTCTGGGTTCGCGGGTTACAATGGAATCAGTTCGTTACCGGTTCGTAACCTGATTAGCAGTCCTAGGGTTTTTTGTTTGTTCAGTTCGGAATTTTATGCGCATTGTCGACATGGTCAGCTGTTTTCTGTTTTTGTGGTACAGAAATAAACCGTTGTATTACAGTTTATTTGTTTCTGCCACTTTTCATGCGGGTTAATATACCTGTTGAATATTTTTTTCTTTGTGATTCTGAGCGTATATAAACAAAGGATTTTTAATTGTATTCCATATGAATGTATGTATGCAATAAAATAAATAAAGATTTAATTTAAAAATATAGACAATATTACAAGATTTTACCATTTTTTTGTTGTTTGAATTTTATCTTTAGTTAAATACACATAATTATGTTAAAAACGAGAGGAGGCAGGGAATCCCTCGTCTTCCGCCGAGAGACTTCGAGTGGCTTTCGACAGTATTACAATTTACCTTTTTGTTTGATTTTTTTTGTGTAGTATACAATTTAATCATGAAAAATCCTAACCAAAAGGCTAGGTTAGAATACATCCTCAGCTGTATAGAATATCGTTCGCGGTAAATTAAAATTCCGAACTAATAAATAACTAGACATGCGCTTTAAAACAATTCTAAACCAGTTCGGTTCTGGTTCAGAATCAGTTCATTACTAGACCCGCGAACAAAGCTAATAAATAACTAGACATGCGCTTTAAAATAATTCTAAACCAGTTCGATTCTGGTTCAGAGTCGGTTCATTACTAGACCCGCGAACAAAGCTATTAAATGAAAAACAAACCTTACTTTTTAATTTTTCCCGTTTTGTGTGCTGTTGTTGGTGTGAGCATATTTTAAAGTTTTTTCACCAGTTTTTGCACTCATATTTTGTATAAAAATGTCAAATCATAATTGATGAAGTTGGGCAGTTATTAAGCCCGCTTGAATCGTTTATATCGTGTTTCTAATCGGCTTCAGTGAAGTCAACCCTACTTATTTTTCAGACTTGACTTGAATGATTCAAGTCACTTTCAAGCGCATTTATATCGCTTTTTTAAGCCACTTTTAAAAGCCGCTTTAACTCAAGTTAGCTTCAACTATTCGATATAATCGTAGTGAAAAAAACGTCTTGTATAAAATTTCCATACTTTTTTATCTACTATCTTTAAAGTATAACAAAAGAAACAAATAAACATCAAAAGCTCAAGAAAAATGAAGAGGTAAACTTTTTTAAACACCTTGTATATTATGTCACAGTTAAAAATGTCTTTTAAAAAGCTTTACAAGAATACCACATTTGATGTATCTATCTTTAAAAGTTTTCGAAATACGACCACTTAAGTCTGAAAAATAGTAGATATAATTTTCCTTATACCTATCTACGGCACTAAGCCACAAATTATCAGAATACCCAGATGCGAAACTGAGCGTGTTCGTTGAAATCTCTCACCACTATGGTCCCTCCCACTGCGTGGTGGATATACACCCCACGATTTAGTACGTGACCTAATGCTCATCTAGTGGTCAGTTAGTCCCATACTTTTGTTGGTATAGAACGTGAGCATAAGTTAGTTAATTGTGTATAGTTGTGTGTGAACTTTTATGTTTTTTATTATTAAAGTGTTAGTATAGTGTCTTCTTATTTTTTTTTACCGTTGAATATGGGATATAAATGTGTATATTTATTCTACTTCTCCATCACCGGGAGCGAATCACTTTTTAGATTCCCAAAGGACTACTATTATTTTAAGACTATTTAACATAAATACAAAGCTTTTACAAATTACTTAGATATGTTACTAAAGTTATTGATATTAATCAGTATGTGCCTCAACAGAGGAAAATATTTTTTTATTTATAGCCGCACTGCCATTTAAAAGGCTATATTTCAAATTTAAAAAATGAGGTGTTTTTTCAGTATTAAAAAAAATACATACTTCCAAATAAAAAAACGAGTCAATTAGGTTTGGGTATTACTAAGGCAAACCTCTGCATTGCTTTAAAAAATTGCGTCGGGGTTTCTTTAGAAACTTGTGTTACTTGGCTTTCAATTATTCTGTTTCAATCCCTAGTTACACAAAACTTTTTAATACACAATTAAGCTAAAAACGGAATACCATTAATTAATTTAATAAGCAGTTTTTAGGCAAGGTTTTTTTAATGGGTTTTTGTTAAACATTCTAAACCATCATTAGTTTAATCGTTTTTAAAAATGTTTTGTGCAACCAGGTATAGACATTTTATTACAGGTTGATCCAAACGTGACATCTACTAACAATATTTTACCGTTCAAAGAATGGGTAAAATTTTTAGTTTGTAAATTCCCAATTAGTGCATTATTCATTTTTTCCGTTTTCCACACATAAAAAAGCGCCTTGGTGCGGGTTAACCTTTACAAATTTAAAATATTAGGATCCATACATTGGTGCAGCTGTTCTATTTATTCTTTCTCAAGGTCATAGAAACAAGTAAACGTTATTTGCCGCACTTTCGCATCTGTATATTCTGATAATTTGTGACTAAGCTAAGCCTGTAGATAAAGGGGAAATTATATTCCGATTTAAATCGTAACATTTCCGAAACTATGAAAGATAGATAAATCAAACTTATTTTTGTAGACAGGTTCGATTGTTTCGTCTATGCAGTACTCTAGGTCCCACATTTTTTCTTATACGTTGAGTATTATAATTTTCTCGTTGATGCAAAAAGCCGACTTGGTTTTCCTTTTAACTGGGACAAAACTCGAAACGGTTTCCATTTTTGACAATTAAGATATAACTTTCTGATAATAAGATGACGCAATGTGACAGCTCTAAGATCAGTTTCAAACTGGTGCTGAAATAACACCATAGGGTCCTAATATAAGTATTAACCAGGTACTAAGGGAGAAATTAAGGGAACCTAAAAAATAATAGTACATTACAAACAGAGGTAGAAAGTGTTTAATTACTGTCGAGAGAAAAGGATGGTTTAATGAGACGCGTAGCGCCGAGGGCAGGTACTAAGGAAGCAATTAAGGGAATTTAATAATAAAAATACATCACAAACCGAGGTAGAAAGTGTTTAATTATTGTAGAGAGAAAAGGATGGTTTAACGAGGCGCGTAGCGCTGAGGATGATCATTTATTGAGACAGTAATGAAACTTTTTACCGATGTTTGTATTCTATTTAATTTACAACCATGTTTTTTTTATTATTTTTGTTTTCTTTAATTAAAATTGTGTTATCCCAGCAAAATGATTTTTAATTTGTCAAATAATAAACCCACCAGATATTTATCGCGGGTGGTGTCACAAAGATGCCTAAAATATCAGACAAGATGTCAAGTTGGCAAATTTTTGCGACGAAACATTCCTCTTGGGCCGAAAGTAAAAGTCAGAAAAGTTTCACTCTTAAACAGTCGGAAATGTCAATATTACATAAAAGGCTGTAAGTAAAAATATTTATTGCACGCCTAAAATAAATATTTATCGTACGCCTATGAAAGGAACCGTCAAATATTATTTATTACTTTCTCTCATTTTCAAATTGACTATAGGAAAAATAGTATTAATTTTTATAACTTGAATTTTTAAAGATAAAAATGATTGTGAGTTGTGCTCCTCTCTAAATTTTGTCCATAGTTTCTTTTTAAACACAAACAAGCAGCACTAGATTAGATTTATTTGAACTGTTCATTATGATACTTAACATATGCCCCTTGGGTAAAATTAACAAATACAACAGATCAATTTATGACAACTAACATTCAACCAGCTCACAGTGGTTGCAAGTCGTTAAAGACTTGATCAAATACCCAAAAACTTAACTAAAAACAACAAAACTAAACTAAAAAATGTATATCTTTGGGGCTCAAAAATTGACTAAGTAAATGCGTTATCATTGGCTAAACTATTAGTGAATTTAAGACATCAACAAAAATCTGGGCTATAACTCTGTTTAATATAAATTGAGAAAAACACCTGAAATTTTATTGGTTTAAAAAGTCAGTAACCCTAGTTACCATAATAAAAAAATGTATTTTATTAGTTTAAAACTACAGTAACCGGAGCTACTTACTAGGTATTCATTATTAATTTATAGTGGCCAAAGTATAGTATTTTTTAGAATCTTAAAAACTCCTTTTTGTAAAGGCGTTCGACAAAAATACCATATATATATAAATCTAGGCAACTCACTGCCCATTTTACTGGTGTATTATTTTCTTCTTCAATCAAGGGCTGGGGAGAAAGGCGAAGAAATTGCCCCAGGGCCCCCACACAACGAATTTATAGGTGCCCACCTTTTAAAAAAAGTAAATAAATTTTTTTCTTTTGACACAAAATTCCTTTCATTTTTACTTTCTGGGGGCACCCACAAGAAGATTGCACCAAGGCCTCCATACCTCTAAATCCGGCCCTGCTCCAATCCATGCATCGATTGGAATATTGACATGTACCTTAAGTACTGCTTAACAGTGTTACTACACCTAGTACATTTGTACTAGATCTAGTACTTTTCACTAGAATCTAGTGGTCTAGTACGTACTGATCAAAATCTAGTAAGTTTTTTAAAATTATATTCCTATTTTTACAATATTACATACATACATACAGTGTGTCCCAGGATAGGTGTTACAAGAGGACAAAAAAGTTTCTTAATTTCAAAACGAATTTTTGGGAAAAGTGGTCGCATGGTCCAAAACTAATAAATACAAAATTTTACTTCACAGGGCAAGTTATAACTAATAATATGAAAAATGTCCAGGATTTCACTACTTTTATTTTAAAAAATTAAACAAAATTGTATAAGTAAATGTTTAAAGAATAAAATTTTATGTCAAAATTTGAAGTTAAAGCATGAGAGTTAAAACGTGCGCGTTACAACGTAAATAATGGGCAAGCGGGAGCCAGAGTTAAAAGAAAATATATAATTTTAAATATTTTTTGAAAATTCGCTGCCTTAAGCCAAGTATTTAAAAACTGTTAATGCATAATGTAAAAAGTTGACAAAAATAATTTTTTGACTTTAATTGCTTAACTTTAAATTTTGACTTAAAATTTAATTCTTTACAACATTTACTTATATAATTTTGTCCTATTTTAAAAAATAAAGGTACTTTACTCTTGGTAAATGTGCATAAATACGACAATTTGTATATATTTTCGAGAACCTCGTATTCTTAATATGATTCTTCAAATAAGGACACTACTTTTTAGTCACACATAAGTATAAAAATATCCAAGTATCTAAAGTACGTAAAATCAACAGATAATTAAATCAATTACATTTGATAAAAAAATTGCAGTAGGCTGTAATGTTGCGTATGTCATCACTGACAAATAATATTCTGTCACAAATCGGAAATACTTAATATATGGTTTGTATTGATAAAAATCCGCAAGAAAGTCGTAGAAAAAGTATAGTATACGACTCACACGGAATACTCATTTCTCCTTTTCGTATGACTTTCAATCTAAGGACTTGCAGCAAGGAAAAGTCATATTCGTGGGAAATAAGTAAGATTCCATGCTCGTCCCATAATATACTATTACTTCTAACCAAATTTATTCTCTTAGTTTTCATTCGCCCGACGCTTAAAAAATGGAATATCTATAAATTTTAAAGGTCAACTAGTGTAAGTATATCTCACAGGTTTCTGTCCTTCAAATATATTTTTGGACCACTGTACATATATATCAAGGAAATTAAAAGCAATTTAACTTTTAAAAATAGAAAAGAAAATATTATAGTTTCAGTTTACAATTTTAGAAAAGTAAACTTTTTCGAAATTTTGAATGAGAGCACGAATGTTTATGTTTATGTTTTGAAGCCGATGAGTGATTACGAATATCTAATCTTTTTTTATATAAAGAAAATATATAAAGAAAAATATATTTTTTAAATTAATTATCTTAAACGAAATAATTTAATAAAACAAAGGAGTGAACTATTTTTATAGGTATAGGCTGGATCTAAAACTGAATTCGCGTAGGTACATCTATTTGAAAAGCCCAAAAAGAGGTAAATAAATATAAATAAAAATATACAGACAGGGTGAATTATGAGAAAAAAGACATGGTGGGTAATTTTCTTAACAACTCCTTAACCTAGAAAACAACTAATTACACCACAATATTTACAAAAAAACTACACAATTAACCTATTTAATAGCTATTTATGTATCAAGGGCGTTACTAGGACTATAATGCCCTGAAGGTCGATTTCGACCTGATGGGCATTATAGTCCAGTAAAGCCCGTGGTGCACACAATGCTTTATGTTTTACCCAAAAAAGAGTTTTTCAATGACTAATTACATTATTTATTCGCAATATAAAAAATAAGTTGCACCTGTACCTGTATACGTAAGTAGATAATGACTGGTGTTAAGTTTGACTTTGATGTTTCTATCAGTTAGTCAGTTGGCATTTTTATTTAACGATTTGCTCAAAATGGAAGAAATTTCACAAAATATAAGAGAAAAGGCCATAAAAGCGACCGAAAATCTTTTGCCAGTTAAATCAAGGCAATAGTATGATCGGGAGTATGGCATATTTGGTATTTGGAAAGATGCGAAAGCAATTATTCAAATAAGCGAAACCGTTTTAATGGCATATTTTCAGGAACTGGTAAGTTATTGATTTTATTTTTAATACATATGTTTAACAAACTTTATTATTTTTAGTCGGAAAAATACAGTCCGAACTCTCTCTGGACCAAGTATTCCACCCTAAGGTCTGCGTTCATGGTCTATTAAAATATAGACATTTCGCAATACCATCGTCTCGTATCTTTTTTAAAAGTTAAGTCGAAAGGATACGTCCCGAAGAAGTCTAAAGTTTTGGAAGGAGAACAAATATTAAAATTTATTAAGAAGGCTCCTGATGATATCTACTTGGTACATAAAGTCATATTGGTAATGGGTAATGAGAACAAATATTAAAATTATTTTTGTATAAACTTGATCTTATTTGTGATAAAATTTCCATATTAGCGCATTAGGGCATTATAAGCGGGCATTATCATAATGCCCGCTTATAATGCCCTAGGTGTGATAGCAGGTATTATTGCTACCATAACATATTCCGTTTCTAAGGTATTACAGATCAATAATAGATGGGTAAAACATAAAGTTTTTTTTCATAACTTTAAACAAGTTAAAGAAGATTATAAAAATGGGCAAAATGTGAAAATCACTCTGTAGCTCCGAGTCAGATCGCAATAGCAGTGAACTGTTTTTACCACAGTTGTTTTCTCCAAAAAGATATTGAGAGTCCTATAGTGGAATTTTAATATTCCTTACGGTTTCCGAGATATCTACCCCGAAAACCCTGTACAGGGTGGTGACTTTTCGTTGACCTTGCAGGGTATAAAAAAACTAAAAGAGATAAACCATATCTGATTGCACAATCTCGATTTTGATTTTTGACAAATTCAGTGGTGAAAATAAATCATGGCCAACTTAATTACATTACAATAAATTTTGTCAATTTGGCCAGGCACTTGCAAATTGCATTTTTACGTAGAGTCTATTGGCGTACCTATATTTTTTCCATTGACTTTTATTTTAAAGTTCTACACAAAGTTGTTTTTTTTTAATGAAACACTCGATATATTTTGTCATTGGTTTAAAAGGCTCATATTTCCGAAACTGTTAGAGAATAGTAATTTATGTAACAAGTGCATAATATATTTTTTACGAATGGGAAGTTTGACAGCACTAGCCGTTAGGCGAGTGCGGCAATCCCATGAGTAAAAAATGGCACTTTATGCATGTGTTACATACTATATTTTTCCACAACCGAATAAAAAATTTTCAAAATACCATTTTATACATGTTTTATTTATCTAAACTTATTAATTTTAATTTTGGCAGCACAACCATTATATTACAACAAAAAATCATAGCCTCCTTATTTTTTAAGAGAAAATTATCTCTTCATAACAAACTATGCATTTATTATTTAATTTTAGAAAATTGTATGTACTTACTTTTTGTAGAAATAATACTAAAACAGTATAAATTCCTTTTCAATTTCTTAGTCATCCAAATTCATTATTACTATAAATTTTAAATAATTTCTATTAAATTTATCCGCACACTGTCAAATTTTAAAACTAGTGACCCACGAACTAAAAGAAATAATGACGAAATCAAAGGTAACTTGATCGTTTGGTTCAGTTGATGTCGCGTTTACTGTTTCATTGCATAAATTAATATTTAAGATAATTGTAGAAGGCATGGAAACAAAACACTAATTTAAAGTGTGAAAAAAGCTTTAAAGTGTTAAGAAAAGTTACTTTTTTTAACACTTTATGCACTTTACTAGAATGGAGTACTTTATCTTCATGTTAGCGATTAAAAAACAGCATTTTTTTAACGTTCGTGGAAAAAGTCATTTTAAATGTAGTGCTTGAAATGCTATTTTAATAGCGATAAAATATTCGGGCTGTTTTATTTAAAAAAAAGGCCACTATAGGTGCTAAAGGTGCCACCATTTATAGGGTGGGCTAAATTCGACGCTATTTATAGGAAACTCATATTTCTGTATTTTTTACACAAAATTTGACCCCCATTTACAAAGCTCAAATTTCAAGCCACAGTTACTGGTGACCGCACTTCGCTATCTTGGGTCGTGTACTCCCTACAGCAGGTTTCTTAATTCCGTGCGTTTTCTTCAATCCTTCATAACTTTTTTATTTTCCAAGATTTTTTATTCTGTAAAAACTTTTATCAGCAACTTTTTATGCATATTGCAGATATGCTTTTTATTTATTTTTTCTAAGATTACTCATTTTTGACCTATTCATTTATTTTTGTAAACCCGGTACATTCATCTTTCTGTTATCAGACTCTTCAAATATAAACCAAAAAGCGTATTTAAATTAAGTAAGTAGTTTATACCAACACTCTGTATCTCCAAAACGAATTAAGTTATCCATAATTTACTTTCACCATTGAAGTTGTTCCTAAAATCGAAAACGAGATTGCGCAATCAGATTTGCTCTATCTCTTTTAGTTTTTGCTATACCCTGCAAGGTCAACGAAAAAGCACCATCCCGTAAATTTATCTTTTTTTTATCCGACTCTTCAAATGTAAACCAAAAAGCGTATTTAAATTAATTAAGTAGTTTATACCAACACCCTGTATCTTCAAAACGAATTAAGTTATCCATAATTTACTTTCACCATTGAAGTTGTTTCTAAAATCGAAAACGAGATTGCGCAATCAGATTTGCTCTATCTCTTTTAGTTTTTGCTACACCCTGCAAGGTCAACGAAAAAGCACCACCCTGTAAATTCATCTTTCTTTCATCAGACTCTTCAAATGTAAACCAAAAAGCGTATTTAAATTAATTAAGTAGTTTATACCAACACCCTGTATCTTCAAAACGAATTAAGTTATCCATAATTTACTTTCACCATTGAAGTTGTTTCTAAAATCGAAAACGAGATTGCGCAATCAGATTTGCTCTATCTCTTTTAGTTTTTGCTATACCCTGCAAGGTCAACGAAAAAGCACCATCCCGTAAATTTATCTTTTTTTTATCAGACTCTTCAAATGTAAACCAATAAGCGTATTTAAATTAAGTAAGTAGTTTATACCAACACTCTGTATCTCCAAAACGAATTAAGTTATCCATAATTTACTTTCACCATTGAAGTTGTTCCTAAAATCGAAAACGAGATTGCGCAATCAGATTTGCTCTATCTCTTTTAGTTTTTGCTACACCCTGCAAGGTCAACGAAAAAGCACCACCCTGTAAATTCATCTTTCTTTCATCAGACTCTTCAAATGTAAACCAAAAAGCGTATTTAAATTAAGTAAGTAGTTTATACCAACACTCTGTATCTCCAAAACGAATTAAGTTATCCATAATTTACTTTCACCATTGAAGTTGTTCCTAAAATCGAAAACGAGATTGCGCAATCAGATTTGCTCTATCTCTTTTAGTTTTTGCTATACCCTGCAAGGTCAACGAAAAAGCACCATCCCGTAAATTTATCTTTTTTTTATCAGACTCTTCAAATGTAAACCAATAAGCGTATTTAAATTAAGTAAGTAGTTTATACCAACACTCTGTATCTCCAAAACGAATTAAGTTATCCATAATTTACTTTCACCATTGAAGTTGTTCCTAAAATCGAAAACGAGATTGCGCAATCAGATTTGCTCTATCTCTTTTAGTTTTTGCTATACCCTGCAAGGTCAACGAAAAAGCACCATCCCGTAAATTTATCTTTTTTTTATCAGACTCTTCAAATGTAAACCAATAAGCGTATTTAAATTAAGTAAGTAGTTTATACCAACACTCTGTATCTCCAAAACGAATTAAGTTATCCATAATTTACTTTCACCATTGAAGTTGTTCCTAAAATCGAAAACGAGATTGCGCAATCAGATTTGCTCTATCTCTTTTAGTTTTTGCTACACCCTGCAAGGTCAACGAAAAAGCACCACCCTGTAAATTCATCTTTCTTTCATCAGACTCTTCAAATGTAAACCAAAAAGCGTATTTAAATTAAGTAAGTAGTTTATACCAACACTCTGTATCTCCAAAACGAATTAAGTTATCCATAATTTACTTTCACCATTGAAGTTGTTCCTAAAATCGAAAACGAGATTGCGCAATCAGATTTGCTCTATCTCTTTTAGTTTTTGCTATACCCTGCAAGGTCAACGAAAAAGCACCATCCCGTAAATTTATCTTTTTTTTATCAGACTCTTCAAATGTAAACCAATAAGCGTATTTAAATTAAGTAAGTAGTTTATACCAACACTCTGTATCTCCAAAACGAATTAAGTTATCCATAATTTACTTTCACCATTGAAGTTGTTCCTAAAATCGAAAACGAGATTGCGCAATCAGATTTGCTCTATCTCTTTTAGTTTTTGCTATACCCTGCAAGGTCAACGAAAAAGCACCATCCCGTAAATTTATCTTTTTTTTATCAGACTCTTCAAATGTAAACCAATAAGCGTATTTAAATTAAGTAAGTAGTTTATACCAACACTCTGTATCTCCAAAACGAATTAAGTTATCCATAATTTACTTTCACCATTGAAGTTGTTCCTAAAATCGAAAACGAGATTGCGCAATCAGATTTGCTCTATCTCTTTTAGTTTTTGCTATACCCTGCAAGGTCAACGAAAAAGCACCATCCCGTAAATTTATCTTTTTTTTATCAGACTCTTCAAATGTAAACCAATAAGCGTATTTAAATTAAGTAAGTAGTTTATACCAACACTCTGTATCTCCAAAACGAATTAAGTTATCCATAATTTACTTTCACCATTGAAGTTGTTCCTAAAATCGAAAACGAGATTGCGCAATCAGATTTGCTCTATCTCTTTTAGTTTTTGCTATACCCTGCAAGGTCAACGAAAAAGCACCATCCCGTAAATTTATCTTTTTTTTTATCAGACTCTTCAAATGTAAACCAATAAGCGTATTTAAATTAAGTAAGTAGTTTATACCAACACTCTGTATCTCCAAAACGAATTAAGTTATCCATAATTTACTTTCACCATTGAAGTTGTTCCTAAAATCGAAAACGAGATTGCGCAATCAGATTTGCTCTATCTCTTTTAGTTTTTGCTACACCCTGCAAGGTCAACGAAAAAGCACCACCCTGTAAATTCATCTTTCTTTCATCAGACTCTTCAAATGTAAACCAAAAAGCGTATTTAAATTAAGTAAGTAGTTTATACCAACACTCTGTATCTCCAAAACGAATTAAGTTATCCATAATTTACTTTCACCATTGAAGTTGTTCCTAAAATCGAAAACGAGATTGCGCAATCAGATTTGCTCTATCTCTTTTAGTTTTTGCTACACCCTGCAAGGTCAACGAAAAGCACCACCCTGTAAATTCATCTTTCTTTCATCAGACTCTTCAAATGTAAACCAAAAAGCGTATTTAAATTAAGTAAGTAGTTTATACCAACACTCTGTATCTCCAAAACGAATTAAGTTATCCATAATTTACTTTCACCATTGAAGTTGTTCCTAAAATCGAAAACAAGATTGCGCAATCAGATTTGCTCTATCTCTTTTTAGTTTTTGCTATACCCTGCAAGGTCAACGAAAAAGCACCATCCAGTAAATTTATCTTTTTTTTATCAGACTCTTCAAATGTAAACCAATAAGCGTATTTAAATTAAGTAAGTAGTTTATACCAACACTCTGTATCTCCAAAACGAATTAAGTTATCCATAATTTACTTTCACCATTGAAGTTGTTCCTAAAATCGAAAACGAGATTGCGCAATCAGATTTGCTCTATCTCTTTTAGTTTTTGCTATACCCTGCAAGGTCAACGAAAAAGCACCATCCCGTAAATTTATCTTTTTTTTTATCAGACTCTTCAAATGTAAACCAATAAGCGTATTTAAATTAAGTAAGTAGTTTATACCAACACTCTGTATCTCCAAAACGAATTAAGTTATCCATAATTTACTTTCACCATTGAAGTTGTTCCTAAAATCGAAAACGAGATTGCGCAATCAGATTTGCTCTATCTCTTTTAGTTTTTGCTATACCCTGCAAGGTCAACGAAAAAGCACCATCCCGTAAATTTATCTTTTTTTTTATCAGACTCTTCAAATGTAAACCAATAAGCGTATTTAAATTAAGTAAGTAGTTTATACCAACACTCTGTATCTCCAAAACGAATTAAGTTATCCATAATTTACTTTCACCATTGAAGTTGTTCCTAAAATCGAAAACGAGATTGCGCAATCAGATTTGCTCTATCTCTTTTAGTTTTTGCTATACCCTGCAAGGTCAACGAAAAAGCACCATCCCGTAAATTTATCTTTTTTTTTATCAGACTCTTCAAATGTAAACCAATAAGCGTATTTAAATTAAGTAAGTAGTTTATACCAACACTCTGTATCTCCAAAACGAATTAAGTTATCCATAATTTACTTTCACCATTGAAGTTGTTCCTAAAATCGAAAACGAGATTGCGCAATCAGATTTGCTCTATCTCTTTTAGTTTTTGCTATACCCTGCAAGGTCAACGAAAAAGCACCATCCCGTAAATTTATCTTTTTTTATCAGACTCTTCAAATGTAAACCAATAAGCGTATTTAAATTAAGTTAAGTAGTTTATACCAACACCTCTGTATCTCCAAAACGAATTAAGTTATCCATAATTTACTTTCACCATTGAAGTTGTTCCTAAAATCGAAAACGAGATTGCGCAATCAGATTTGCTCTATCTCTTTTAGTTTTTGCTACACCCTGCAAGGTCAACGAAAAAGCACCACCCTGTAAATTCATCTTTCTTTCATCAGACTCTTCAAATGTAAACCAAAAAGCGTATTTAAATTAAGTAAGTAGTTTATACCAACACTCTGTATCTCCAAAACGAATTAAGTTATCCATAATTTACTTTCACCATTGAAGTTGTTCCTAAAATCGAAAACGAGATTGCGCAATCAGATTTGCTCTATCTCTTTTAGTTTTTGCTATACCCTGCAAGGTCAACGAAAAAGCACCATCCCGTAAATTTATCTTTTTTTTTTATCAGACTCTTCAAATGTAAACCAATAAGCGTATTTAAATTAAGTAAGTAGTTTATACCAACACTCTGTATCTCCAAAACGAATTAAGTTATCCATAATTTACTTTCACCATTGAAGTTGTTCCTAAAATCGAAAACGAGATTGCGCAATCAGATTTGCTCTATCTCTTTTAGTTTTGCTATACCCTGCAAGGTCAACGAAAAAGCACCATCCCGTAAATTTATCTTTTTTTTATCAGACTCTTCAAATGTAAACCAATAAGCGTATTTAAATTAAGTAAGTAGTTTATACCAACACTCTGTATCTCCAAAACGAATTAAGTTATCCATAATTTACTTTCACCATTGAAGTTGTTCCTAAAATCGAAAACGAGATTGCGCAATCAGATTTGCTCTATCTCTTTTAGTTTTGCTATACACCTGCTAAGGTCAGCTTGAAAAAGCACCATCCCGTAAGTTGCTCTTTTTTATCACGACTCTTCAAGTGTAAACTTCAAAAAGCGTATTTGAGTTGGTTAAGTAGTTTATACCAACACGCCTGTATCTTCAGAGCGAATTAAGTTATCCATAATTTACTTTGCACCCATTGAAGTTGTTTCTAAATCGAAAACGAGATTGTGCCAATCAGATTTGCTCTATCTCTTTTAGTTTTTGCTACACCTGCAAGGTCAACGAGCACCACCTGTAAATTCATCTTTCTTTCATCAGACTCTTCAAATGTAAACCAAAAAGCGTATTCAGAATTAATTAAGTGGTTTATACCAACACTCTGTATCTCCAAAACGAATTAAGTTATCCATAATTTACTTTCACCATTGAAGTTGTTCCTAAAATCGAAAACGAGATTGCGCAATCAGATTGCTCTATCTCTTTTAGTTTTGCATATACCCTCACAGGTCAACAGAAAAAGCACCATCCCATAAATTTATCTTTTTTTTTATCAGACTCTTCAAATGTAAACCAATAAGCGTATTTAAATTAAGTAAGTAGTTTATACCAACACTCTGTATCTCCCAAAACGAATTAAGTTATCCATAATTTACTTTCACCATTGAAGTTGTTCCTAAAATCGAAAACGAGATTGCGCAATCAGATTTGCTCTATCTCTTTTAGTTTTTGCTATACCCTGCAAGGTCAACGAAAAAGCACCATCCCGTAAATTTATCTTTTTTTATCCGACTCTTCAAATGTAAACCAAAAAGCGTATTTAAATTAATTAAGTAGTTTATACCAACACCCTGTATCTTCAAAACGAATTAAGTTATCCATAATTTACTTTCACCATTGAAGTTGTTTCTAAAATCGAAAACGAGATTGCGCAATCAGATTTGCTCTATCTCTTTTAGTTTTGCTACACCCTGCAAGGTCAACGAAAAAGCACCACCCTGTAAATTCATCTTTCTTTCATCAGACTCTTCAAATGTAAACCAAAAGCGTATTTAAATTAATTAAGTAGTTTATACCAACACTCTGTATCTCCAAAACGAATTAAGTTATCCATAATTTACTTTCACCATTGAAGTTGTTTCTAAAATCGAAAACGAGATTGCGCAATCAGATTTGCTCTATCTCTTTTAGTTCTCGCTATACCCTGCAAGGTCAACAAAAAGGCACCACCCTGTAAATTCATCTTTCTTTTATCAGAATCTTCAAATGTAAACCAAAAAGCGTCTTTAAATTAATTAAGTAGTTTATACCAACACTCTGTATCTTCAAAACGAATTAAGTTATCCACTAATTTACTTTCACCATTGAAGTTGTTTCTAAAATCGAAAACGAGATTGCGCAATCAGATTTGTTCAATATCTTTTAGTTTTTGCTATACCCTGCAAGGTCAACGAAAAGGCACTTTATGCATGTAGTACGTACTATATTTTTTCCACGACCGTATAAAAATTTTCCAAAATACCATTTTATACATGTTTTATTTACCTAAACTTATTAATTTTAATTTTGGCAGCACAGCCATTATATTACAACAAAAAATCATAGCCTTCTTATTTTTAAGAGAAATTATCCTCTTCATAATTCATCATTCATCCAAATTCATTATTACTAATAATTTTAAATAATTTCTATTAAATTTATTCGCAAACAGTCAAATTTTTAAAACTAGTGACACAAGAACTAAAAGAAATAATGACGAAATCAAAGGTAACTTGAGCGTCTGGTTCAGTTGATGTCGCGTTTACTGTTTCATTGCATAAATTAATATTTAAGATAATTGTAGAAGGCATTGAAACAAAACACTAATACAAAGTGTAAAAAAGCTTCAAAGTGTTAAAAAGTTACTTTTTTAACACTTTATGTACTTACTAGAATGGAGTACTGTATCTTCATGTTAACGATTAAAAAAGCAGCATTTTTTTAACGGTCGTGGAAAAAATTATTTTAAATATAGTGTTTGAAATAGGGCTGACCGGGTTTAAAAAACCGGTTTCGGTTAAAACCGGTTAACCGAATATTTAAAAATCGGTATTAAAAACCGGTTTTTAAAATCGAAAAACCGAAACCGGTTTTAAAACCGAAAACGGTTTTTAAAACCGATACACCGAAATCGGTTTTTAAAACCGAAAACCGAAAACAGTCTTTAAATACATTTTCTTTCAAAATGTATCTTAAAATAGGTTTTTATTTTTATTTTAATTGTTTAAACGACTGGTTCATATATGACTATTTTCAACCAGCATATTTAAAAATGTTTAATAATGTTAAAAAATGCATTTTAATAAAAATAAATATTTTTGTACTATATTAAAAATGGCTTCTTAAAATTTATTTTTTTACATATCTTTTAAAATTGAAATCGAATTTAAAAAGTTTTATATGAAACTTGCTCATTTTTGTATGTAGATTAAGATTCTAAATAAAAAATTGGAGTTCCCTTTTGAAAAAAACAAAGTTGATATGAATATGACCTTAAAATTTTAGTCAAGGTCACAAACTAATAATACCATTAAATTTGCCCCTTTATTTCAAACAATTCTTACTAAAAACATTTTCTTCTAAAATGCGCCGTTTTCTGGTTATTTGCCTGTCTAAGGTTAAATGAACCACCCTGTATAATCTGTCAACCAATATCCAATTTTACAAAATGAACGGTTTTTCTTTTTATAGATATAAGCCGCAATCAACCAATTGATATTCGAAGAACCGCTTTTCGATTTTGGTCCGATTATCCAAAAAACCGGTATTCGAAAACCGATTATCCGAAAAACTGGTATTTGAAAACCGCTAACCGATATTCGAAAACCGGTTTTCAAAACCGGTTTTCCAATACCAGTTTTCAAATACCGGTTAACCGGTATTCGAAACCGGTTTTCGGTTTTGGCCAAAACCGCGGTTAACTCAAAACCGGTTAACCGAAAAACCGGTTTCGGTTGCCAGCCCTAGTTTGAAATGGCGATAAAATATACGGGCTGTTTTATTTAAAAAAATGCCACTATAGATGTTAAAGGTGCCACCATGTACAGGGTAGGCCAAATTCGACGCTATTTCTAAGTTTACTAATTTTTTGACCTATTTATTTATTTTTGTACATTTTAAATGGACACTTCAAATGTAATCCAAAGGCGTATTTAAATTAGGTAAGTAGTTTATAACAACACTGTATCTCTAAATAAATGAATTAAGTTAGCCATGTTTTATTTTTCTCATTGAATTTGTTCCAGAAAACGAAACCGAGTTTGTGAAATCAGATTTGCTCTATCTCTTTTAGTTTTTGCTATACCCTGCAAGGTCAACAAAGAGGCACCACCCGTAAATTTATCTTTCTTTTATCAGACTCTTCGAATGTAAACCAAAAGCGTATTTAAATTAAGTAAGTAGTTTATATTCATACGGCCAATTAATTTCCACCAACAAAATTTACATAAGAAAAATATCTTTTCAAACAAAGATGAAACTCCGCCCACTGACATTAGTATGCAACACAGAACACATAATGAAACGGTTTGCGCATACGAAATTTTTATGGCCTAATTACCATGTGGACAGGCTGGTATTTAACTTTTTCATCGATAGGCTTAATGACATATTAGTATTAGTTTATTAGGTTTTTATTCATATATTTGTTAATTATATTTACCTAATTATTATACGTTAGTTATGTTTAGATGACTTTATTTTCCTATTTTTATTTATACTATACCGATTTTAAAAATTCTTTTTTTTTTCGGAAAAGTGCACTTTCGCTGTGGTCCCATAAGACAACCCAGTCTGGATCGCGAAAGACAAAGGCAAAGTCGATTGATGAGATAAGGTCACGACATTCGCCATATTGGCTAGCGCGGCTGTGACGTCAAGTCGGGCCATTCTCGGCCATGTTTGATTTTAGGCAGATCAGTGGCGTAGAATTAAGAAGAAAACAAAAAGAAGTGTATGTTGTAAACAAAATTTATTGGATTATTTTAATAGGCATAACCTAAAACAAAAACATAAATGTAGTTTAAATATTGAAAATTAAAAATTATCAAAGCGACGACAGGACGATGAGGTACCTGGCAGAGCAAAACATTTTCCATGGTTCCGTAAGTCAAAAACCATTTTAAAAACTTTGTATACAAGGTGTCCGCTAATGAATGGTACACAGAAAAACCACAGATTCCTTATGCCAAAATATTAAGATTTAACCAAACATACCTAATATCCAAAAGTTTATAATAAGGAAGATACGGGGGTGTCATAGTAAAAAGAAAAAGTAAATTTATTTCGATAATTGTTCCCCCTTTTTAAATATCTTAATAAAACGGTATCTCGGGGTTTTTAAACATTAGCTTTTCAGATCGAATATTAATTTTTGTGTGTAGACTAGAGGGCGATGGGTACACTATTTAAAATTCTCTAAAACTACCCAATTTTTTGTTACTACTCTGTATGTATGTAAACTAGTAAGCTTCTCTATGCTTTCTGCACAAAAAGGTATACTTAGTAAGAATCGGTCTTGACAACCGTTTTTAAGGTATTCACGTTTTAGTTGTTCAGTGCACCCGAAAATATGTACCTTCAATAACATCGTATTAGCTATAATTACAACTGCTCAGATATAAATAGCTGATAGCTAAAAACTCCTGGATACCGAGTTTTATTAAAATGTTTAAAACATATCAGAAATTATCAAAATACATGAATAAAAAATATTTATATCCCTTTAACACCCCGTATCTTCCTTATCATTAACTTTTGGATATAGGTATGTTTGTTTAAATCCTAAATGGGTATTTTCGCATAAGAAATCTGTGGTTTTTCTGTGTACCATTAATTAGCGGACACTCATCAGTATCATATGTATATAAAAACACGAATGACTGAAAACTATTCGACTAAACACTATCAAAATCTCTAAAATAAAACGAGTCCGAACCAATAATATGTGAAGTCTCTAAACTAACCAAAAACATTAACAACTGGAAATCCTTGCAAAATATACAACCAAAATGAAAATGGCAAATTTCCACAGTTTTTACCAAACAATGCTTCGACAGGGCACGACTCGGTTATCAGCTGATAATGCTACCAACTTTGAACAGAACTGCCAACCGAAATCGTAATTCTCACACTCTCACGTCCCTGACAAAAGCTATCACCGGTCTTGCTTATGTCTAAACCCCTTCTCATAAAGAAACTCTGGACAAAGGTACCAGACTTATTTTTCAGTCAAAGCTGCCTCTAGTAGATATGCTAATAGTTTATATTTTTAATTTTTTGTAATTGCGTGTATTTTATTTTTGTGGATTTAGTGTTTCCGTTTATATACCCAACTTTTAAATACCTATTAGGGTAGCATTGGCGTTTTGTGAGAATAGTTAACATGAGAGAAAAAAGCACTAGTACTGTTTTTTTAGTGGTTGGTCTCCAATTAAATGTTAGTGATGAAAACCTGAAAAGGGTAAAATAAATATTAAAATCAAACCGACTTAAAAGATAAATAAAACTTACTAAAAATTAAAAAGTAATGATTAAAAAAAGACGTCGGGTAATAACATATGTATTAAAGTATAAAAATCTTTTGTGTATTTAGTTTTAAATGTTTAGTCTTTAAGCGGAATATTATTAACCGACTTCATTTTTCTATTTTTCTTTTTTATTTATTAATTAGAAACACAGGCCCACAAAAAAAAAAATAAGTGGTGTGTGCTGGGTGTCGGACTCACTTAGTCGGGCATATTTTTTCCCGCTGAATACGAATCTGTCAAAACTGAAGATCAATTTGCAAAAACCGAATTGCAGGGGGCCAGGAAGGCACTAACATTTTTTTTTAAATTTGAATGGGGGTTATGTAGCACCTCATTTTAAAGGCCCTTTGATACATTATTTAACGCCATTTTGGTTTCAAAAATCGGCCCAGACGTTCTAGACTTACAAGCCAATACCATTAAAACCGCACTGTATGTATAGTATTTAAGCTAAATTTTAAATGGTTAAGGGTCTGGAACAGCTGGGATGATTTTTAAAAACAAAGTGGCGTTAAATAGAGCATCCAAGTTCCTTTAAATTGAGGTACTACTGAGAGGTACTGTCGCCCGTGTGCAAAAAATGATTTTTGCGCCCCTTAAGAGGCATTTTAAGATCAGGTTTTTTGTTTAATTTTTTAAAGGTAGATGCTTGATATAAGGCAAAAAAGGTTACTTTAGAAGTCATATTTATTTGTACTAATATATCAAAATGAAACAAACAGAAGGAAATCATAACAAAATAAATTAAATTCTTGTTTACACCCATTTTTAAGCATTTTATTAATTAATGGGGTACATACACATTGTTTATAAAATACTGGAAAATAACGCAAAACTAAAAATCACATCTTTTTTAGAAATAAATAACAGAAATATTACCTAATGTCTACATATTCAGCGTGTCTACTTAAGTTCCATATGGTTTTTTTTTGTCATTAATTTTACGAAAAAAGTTGCTCTTTATAAAAAGTTCTGCATGGCCTAAAACCCAAAATTAGAGTGGTATACGAGGTATGTCATAAAAATAGATATTTTTGTGAACATAAGGAAAGGCCTATAGTATTTTTATAATATGGAACATTTTTATAAGGAAAAAATGTTTAGGTTTAAAATTAACATTTAAATATGCAAATTTATTTTTTAAAATTTTTGTTTAATTTTTTATTGCGTTAATGGAGAAAATTTTGGTTTGTACAAGAGTGGATCTCTCTAAACAGCAAAAGTTTCACAAACGCAGAAAAAATGTTAAAAAAGGAACAAAAAAACAAAGAAAGATATTTTTAATCCTAAACATCTTTTCTTTATAAAAAAAATACTATGAAAAATACCTCATATACCACTGCATAAACTTTACATCAGATCGTTGCATTTTGGGTTTTAGAATATGCAGAACAATGGAAAAATAAAAAAAGCTATTGTAGTAGCGATATTTTTCGAAACTTTGCTATTGCAAATTCATGAATTACCTACATCGCTAAAATTTATACCATCAACAGCTTCTTGTTCAATTGCTAATATTGCATTTTTTTTGGAAGTTTCGACCTCTGGGTTTTGGCGCCCCTAAATGAGGGCGCCCGTGTGCACTGTACACTTTGCACACATGGTAGCGGGGGCCCTGCATATAATCTCCTCGTTTTTTGAAGTCAGTTAAAAACTAAATTTTATAATCATTTTTAAAACTGTATCGTGTAGATGAGGTTTTCATTGTTTTTCTGAGTACGGTCCTATTAAGTTAATTTACATTCAAGATATGGCTTTAGACAATGCACCAAAGAGGCATTAACAGTTTCTTATATGGTTGGGCCCGCGGGCCGACCAAACATCATAAAAATTAATTAACCGAAACGTTATGTGGTCTCTTGGTTGTTTCACGAAATCGGCGTTAAGATGTTCTGTATGTTGTTCTATGTTAAATTACTTATGTTGGTTTAATAAAAAAATATTTCTGTAGTTTATTAAAACTTCATATTATTAGAAAACTAAAGACCGATATGGCAACAAAATGGTAATAAGAGTTTTATGGATTTCTCTCTCTCTCTCTCTCTCTCTATTTTTTTTCTTGGTTTTGGTCCCTTCAGGTCCAATCCACCACTCTCCCCTTCCGGACTATGCTTTCCAGGGCTTCGTCGGCGAAAAATCTGGATAATCGAGCTCGTAGCTCCCAGAAATTCCAAAAGAAAACAAATAATTCAACAATCGATGCCATGCATAAATTGTCGGCTGTCAAACCAAGATCTGCTACTGGTGTTACGTATAACCCATTTGAGAAATACCTCGTGTTCACCAGCAAACAGAATTACCATCAGCTTATAGGAATCTTCGCTCAAAGCGCTTAGATCCAGAAGAAAGATGCCGTCAATTTAGCGTGAATCTTTCCTTGATCCCCGAAGGTAAAAACGTTCGATTACGACACCTCTAGCCGCCACTCCGGGAAGAACTTTGTAGTCCTCTACACACGTCCGCACTGTCCGAAGGTCAAACAGAATTCCGTTTTATGGATTTAAGAAACATACAGGGTCTGTTTGAATGAATGGAATTTCGAACTTCCATTATCTTTATTTTTTACTATTCACACAAGGTTTTGGACAGTCCGATTCCTGTCGGTTTTCAAGTGTTTACAGCTGTCAATTTTGACATGTTTCGGGTGTGGAAGTGGGCGAACGCGTCACAATGTTTCTCATACAATTTTTAAACATTTTGCCAAAAATGGTAAGGGTTAAGGCTCAAAACTGACATGTTTTGGGTATCGGATTGGGAAGATTTCTGTAATTGCAGCCCTTACGATTTTAAGCACATTGTTTAAAAATTGCACGTAAAAGCATTGTGGTAAACCTGTCCGACAAATCGTGACGCGTTCGCCCAGTCCGACACCCGAAAGAAGTCAAAATAGACAGACTGGGTGAAAGCGCTGCTTCCATATATGGCGGTATCAATATTCGTGGTAGAGTCGTCAAAGGAATCCCCTAAACAGGTTTTAAAAGGGTTACTATCATGACGTCTATTTTATTGCTGAATTTTTTGTTGTTTTTTTTTAATTTAGCCTAAAACAGTCTTATTTTAAATTTAGACACATGTGTATGGTATTCTAATCTTTTGATTTAGTTGCCGTAAACTACATTAGTTCAAATTAAAATAGGTTCTAGTGGCACTGAGACAAAAAACAATAATTAAAGGTTTGAAAAATAGCCAAATTGTTAGAAAAATTTAGTTTTTTAAAAGTTTATGCAGTGTCCTAAAATTGAGTTCTTTATCTTTATGATAAAGATCACAAAACAGCATTTTTTAATGGTCGTAAAAAATCTGTTTACTGCCGGCTCTTTACACTTATTCAGCTCATTACCTCCAAAATGCACCGAAAACCAAAATGTTCATAAAATATATCATTAAGCAGAACCTACATTATTTTTAACCACAGTAACCGAGGTAACTGTTAATAGAAAACCAACAAACATGTGGTCTATTTTTAAGCATAATTTAATTCTCTATAGGAAATTGATTTCTTACATATGTTTTAGAACGGAAAATAAATTGTGTTTACTTTTTCGAAATTTAAGAGAAGTGAAATGGGATTTTTATATACGGAGTGTAATTTAATTGATGTATAAAAATACAGGTTGAGATTCCTTGCCCAGGGCCGTTCCTAAGGTTACTTGCCCCCTGGTGCATAAAAATTTTGACCGCCACTATAAGAAAATGTCTTTTGGTAAATTGACGAATTTAAATTGTTAAAAGCAAAAAAAAATGTTAGAAGCATAAAAGGGCATCACTTTCAAAAATACTGATGATAATTTTGAATGCCAAAAAAGATTCCCACTTTTAAATTACATTGTTTCCAAAATGTTACTAAATTACCGCCCCTTGATTTTAAGCATTTTCGCCCCCTTTTCAAAATTTTCGCCCCCGCAGCATTGCATCTCTTGAACCACCCGGTAGGCAGGGCCCTGCCTTAGCACATTTTAGGAAGACAAGTTCATATTAACATATGTCCTAATTATAACCTCTTAACTTTTGAGTTACAGGGTGTTAAAGTTTAAAGAAATAATTCGTATTCTTATCAACTTTAAAACTGTGATATTTTCATGAAATTTGGCACGCGCCTACTAAGCACCATTCATTTTTTAAAGTAAAATATTATTAAATATTTCTACCAGTGGCATCCATATAGGATGAACACTAAACGTTAAAAAAATGGTACGCTATTGCTTTTTTCAAAAATATTTTTTAATCCTTTTTTTTGCAACAAATTTGATTTTCTGACTTTTTTCTTTCGATGCACCGTTTTTGCATAAAAACTAAAAATAGGGCACTAGCCTACTAAATGGTGATTCATTACGGGGTACTTGAAAAAAAATATAAAATATAACTTTATTAAGTAATATTTATTATCATATGGAAGAACTATACCTTACATATATTTTTTAAATATTATGGCTCTCAAATGTTCGCTTTAACTGAGCCTAACATGGTCTGTTCTTAAGCTCCAATTTCCGAGCGCCAAATTAGTTCGTTAGAATCATCATGTACACTCGCAGCTACTGCCGCTATATTTCCTACACTACGTGCTGGATGTGGCTCATTTGATCAAGAATTATCCTATAAAGAAAATCTGAGTACAAATTTTTGTGATGGTACAGAAAAAATCTGGACCATAAGTTACCCGAAGCGCACGAAACACATTTTCGGAGAACGATGATTTTCATAATACAGTTGAACAAGTTTTAGACGTTGTGCCGAGGGCTTAGTCTTTCCAAGATAAATTGTCAAACAGTACTGAACACAAATACCAAAACAGTTTGAAATTTGTACCCTCTCGTCTATCCAAAAATGGAAGGAGGTAAACGGGGCGCGAAAATATCTCTTTACCTGCACGCCTGTAAGGTTACGTTTATATCATAGGCAATGGAGCGCCAGCCCTTCCCGAGAGGAGGTGTGGGTCAGGGCAGGTAAGAATTCTTATAATTGACACTAATAATTTGTATACCACTTAATCAGTTCAGTTCTCATTGTAATAGTGAATAGATGTGCGAAAAGATTGAAGAAGGTTAAAAGAAATAAGTAGACAACATTTTGTAAAATGTACTTCGTATTTGTCAAGTGTATAATATGTAAATATTTTTGATGCAATAAATGTTTCGTGATTAATAAAATTTTTAAAAATAGACCACTATTTTATTTCGATACCTTTACTTTAAATAAAACATTTGCGCCCCGTTTACCTTTACGATTTTATTGACCCCACGATCCCTGCGCCCCATTTACCTGTTCAATAAAACTTTAGTGAAGGCCTTGTACCTCTAAATGAATCACCCCTTAGTTTAAGTTAGTTAAAACGGTTTTTATTTGTTTATGCAAAAACGGTGCATCGGACAAGAAAAGTCAACATTTAAATTTGTGGAAAATAAATGGAATTAAAAAAACGATTTTTGAAAAAGCAATGATATACCATTTTTTTAAATCTACAATATATATCCCGTAGGGATGCCACTGGTTTAAAATAATTAAAAATTGTCCACTTTAAAAATGTCTGTTGGTGCTTAGGGGGTTCGTTTTGACGAGTCTACCACTGAATATTTATACCGCCATACATGGAAGCGGCGCTTTAACCCAGCCTGTCAATGTCAAATGTTTGGGGTGTCGGACTAGGCAAACGCGTCACCCTTTTGTTCGAAAAGTTTACCACAATGTTTTACATAAAATTTTTAAACATTGACCCAAAAAAGTGTTACAGTCATGAAACCATAAGACCCATGGACATGTTTTGGTTATCGGATTGGGCGGGTTTCGTAAGTGTATCCCTTACGATTCTCGGCATAAAAAGTTTTTTTTTAATATTTAACACACCGTAGTTCAAGAACTAAGACGTTTAGGACATATGTTTATATAAAGTTTTTTCTTATTTGCTGTTGTAGAATTGCCCCGTTAAGTTTGTTGGTTGAGCTACTGGATGCATGTATGTGGGTAATTTGATTGAAGTTGATGAAAACTTTGATGTCTATTGGTGCCTAAACGGTAAGGTTTATCGAATTTAATAAAGAGTACCTTATTTTTTAAGTTTTTGATTGCCCATTAAATGGCGCTCCCAGCGATATCTGTCAAAATAAAATAGTTATGATGTAAATAAATTTTAAGTTTTAGGTAAAGTGCCCTCTGGCGGTATTTAAAAAAAGTACTTTTGTCTTAAAATTTTAGAATCTACAAAGCTTAATTTGTGTGCCAAGTATGAACTAGATGGGTTAAAAAATAAATGCAATATGGCGAAAAACCAAAATAAAAATTGAACTTTGACGGCTTGTAACTCGAAAACGCATGACATTTTGAAAAAAATTATATGAAGCTCTACCCTTATTTTGTCGAGTAGAATCATCCCCTTTTTCGTGATCGATTTTTTAATTACCCTATATATATTAGTATTCACATGGATCTAGAAGAAGTCCTAGGAAAATGAGCCAAAAAACATTTATAGATATTTTAAAAAAATTAGTTAGTTTAAATAGTAAGGATTTAAATGTGGCATTCCTTGGCATATAAATTTTGACTACGCCAATGCTTGTAATTACAGCGAAAAAGTCCAACAAATACAACTAATTTTGTTTAAACAAAATATGGCGTTCTTCGTTATCATCCATTATCTAGAAAAAGCTTTAGATATTGCTTAATGAAGTGAAATATATTTTCGAGAAAATTTAAAGGAAATTTAGCGGAATAAAACTTCGAAAAAGAAAGCGGAAACGGCGCATTGAATATTAAAACGACGTTAAACGAAGTATTTCAAATCTGTTTAAAAGAGGGGTCAGAAGTTACAGAAGTACTTTTTTATAAATTGCTGTGACGTGCTTCTAATTTTAAAAGCAGCAAGCTTATCTGTTTTTGTTTGGAAATAAAAGGCAGCGGGCTTTTGTAAAGATCCTTTAGAAAACTGTAGATTAAAACAAAACAATTGAGATATACTATCTTTTAGAATGTTCCGAAGCACTTGTTAAAGAGAAAATCTGAAAAAAAATCCCCAAAACAGCCCCATCTATTTAGCGATCCAAAATGTGGAGTTGAGGTTAGGAAAACAGCTCTTAATCGGTCACGAAATGGTTACTTATGGTCACTAAGTGTGACGTATTGGTCATTCAAACACCAACTTTTACACCGTGTTTAAAATGCTCATCGAAAAATTTTAGCGGCTCAAATTAATCACACATGGCTCAAGCAAAAAGGATGGTATTGGTCACAAAATGGTCAACATTGGTCAGTATAATTAATTAATTGTTTAGATTAACTTTTTAGGGAGCAGTAAAAACCAAGAAAAAATGCCCTAGTGGAACGGATTTTTTTATTTTATAAATACAAATAAAAATATTTAATACTTTAAATAGATATAAAAAGATTTTTTATTTTTTTAATTTTGTTTTTTTATCTTTGGACATACCACGAAGGCTAAAAGCCTAAATACTAACGTACCGTGGGTGTCTTAAGCAAGGTAAGAGGGAGTTTGTTGACACGGGACTTAAATACTTGAAGATTTGGGGGGACGGAAAGACCTCCGCGGGTACAGGTTCCACAATCTAGAAACTCTAGGGATAAAAGAACGAACAAAGAAGTGGAAGTTCGGGGCCTGTCCAGTTGGACCTTATAGGGATGCATATGCGCGGAACTGTTGTGAACCGTGAGTGGATGAACTATACTGGACAATTCTTCAGAGCAGAAGCCATGAAAGTACCTATAAAAAAGCGATAAATCCCCCACAGCCCGACGATGGGCAAGAGAGGAGAGCTTTTCTGTAAGTGAAGGATCATTAATGAGACGAATAGCTCTTCTTTGAATAGAATCAGGAATGCTTAGGGTTGTGGGTGACGCCATGCCCCAGATATGAGAACAATATTCCAAGGGAGGTCGGATTTGGGACACATATAAAGTGTATAAATTAGAAGCGGAAAAATACTTTTTGGTTCGAAAGAGAAATCCAAGCTTTTTTGAAGCTTTGTATATTTTCTCTTTTATTTACGTTTTATGGCGTGGTACACTTTTTATACCACTTAGTCGCAAGCGAAAAAAATACTTTTCTAACTTAGAAATAAAAAACCAAGCAACTAGATTATTTATTTATAAATATGTAAAAAACATTAAAAAGTAGGATTTAGAATATCTCTTCTAAGATCTGGCAAGCCAATATTTTTGTAAATACATCTGGAGAAGTAGGTTTAGAAATATTGAATCATACAGTCTCCAGACTTTTAGTATTTTACTGTTATTTCAGAATCGTGTAATTCTGTACCATAATTTAATTTGGACTTACATAAAAGGATGAGGAGGAAAGGATCACTTATCGCTGTCTGAAAAAAATATTTTAGTATTTTAGGATACAGACATTCAGGCTGTAATTCTTTTTCAATGTCTAAAATATCTACTTTAGAATCAATATAATCTCCCTATTAAACTCTTTTATATTCATATGAACCAATCGAAAAAGATAATTTATTGTCTGGTAATAATAAGATTTTTTAAAATAAAATTTTTTAAAAAAATCCTAAAGTAGCGGTGGTACAAAAAAGGTACCACCTAACAAAGTCAATTTAAATATAATAAACAATTATCATTTTAAGTAGTATTATATTAGAGCTTACCCAAGTGGAGTATTTTACTAAAATTAAACAAAATATACAATAATTTTAACTTTCTTTACTTATATTTTGAACATTAAAAGACGCGGCTGTAAAGAACCCAACTGATTTCGTTCCGCTATGCTGTTTTTATCAACCGATTTTTGCGCAGAATATCCTGAAAGCCTGTTAACTTAAGTCACTCTGTCCACGATTTGACCAGGTTTTTCACAAAATATACAGCAATTTTCCAAAAAAGATGTTCAAACATTCCTCCATATTTTGTACCACCGCCGCGGTACAGCATGCAAATAGGTGGTTCAAAATGTGTACCACAGCGGCTCAAAGAGTTAAAGAAGTTCTGTATGAAATAAAGACATTTAAGGATGCGATTTTGTGTGTGGTATACCTGAAAGGAGGTGAATTTGGGAAGTATATTAACAAAAAAAAAAAAGAAAAGAAGTCTTATTTGTACTGAATTTTGAAACAATGTACACGTTTTCGTAAAGAGTTCTTAGCAAAAATAAGCGTTCCACCTTGTACATCAAATAAAATGTTTGTTTCCGACATACAGGGTGTGTCCTGGGCCAATTTTATAAAAAATAGTTTATATAAACATGGGTCGTTAAATTTTTCGTTGTCAGGATACAGGTTGTTAAACATTAAAAAAATAAAACATTTAAATTTGGAAAACACTTTTTAGTAAAATTTACAGTGGATATAAACGTTATTTTATTAAGTATTTGTTTATTGGATGGTCTTCTTGTTGGGTACACGCCTGGAAAGAATGGGACCGCTTCGGTCCTGGTCCCGGGGTATACGAACCCAAAAATTCTAATTAAAAAACGATGTTTCGGTGGCAAGTCTACCACCGTTGTCAAGTTAAAAATTAAGTTAAAAAATAAAAATAAAATATTAACTTTAATTTAATTAATTAATTTAAATTAAAATATGAAGTCCGTTTACAATTGTAACTATTTTTACCATTCGCATATAAACTAATTCACTTTAATACAGGTGTGCACTCTATATGGGAGGGACGCGTTACAAGCCTAACCAAAAATTGCAACTTTTTAATAACAACTTTTCCCCAACTTCAGTGGGTTAGCTTCTAACTTTCCTTTTCCAGGCCAGGATGTGTACAAATACAAAGTTTTCAATCGTTTGTTTTTTGTTTAAACACAACACACTTGACCTAGATCTCATTAACCCTGGTTTTGTCTTAGGTATGTTTTTGACATTAAAATGTTTACCGTTGTTTTTGATTTATTAAACATTTTACTTTGTGCAAATGATAATTAATAGTTGATTTTTAGTTTTCTTGAAGATCCTTCAGTATCGAGCAAAGGCAACCAAGTGTTATTTAATTTAACTGAAATTGATGCTACACAATTATCTTTATTTAATAATACATACGCACTTTCTTTGATTTTACGTTTTTAGAACAAGTTTCCTTTGCTAAAATACTCGAAGCATCCCAGTTTTTCTATGATTGTTATCAAATGCGTGTTGGCAGATTTTTGATTTATGAAATTTTGTATTTTTAATGTATGATCTGTGTTCTTTTATGCGCTTAGCTAATGGTCTACAAGTTTCACCTATATAAAACTTATCGCCACTAAAACGTCGTTTTTTAATTAGATTTTTTGAGTTTTTGAGTGAGTGTTTCTTTTATTTTGTTTCAGGCGACCGGCCAGTTCATAGGGGTCAATAGGGCTGAACAGGGTCAGCTCGTATACCCCGGGACCAGGACCGAAGCGGTCCCATTCTTTCCAGGCGTGTACCCAACAAGAAGACCATCCAATAAATGAATCCGCCTAACAATATAGAACATATTTCCAATTTAAGTATTTGTTCTTGTTACACATTGGCTTATAAGAAATTATAACGTTTAATTTTTTAAACAATGATTCTTTCATTGTCCAGAAATATGCAAGTTAGCAGATTTTATTTAATTTTTAAAGAAAACTTAGCAAGTTACGTAAAAGAAAAAATAAAAGTTATATTTTCTAATGTTTCATTTAAAAAAAAATTAATGTTGCAGGGAAAGTCAATGGGTACTTTTTTTGTTAATGCTAAATTAACCTTCCATTTTAACAAATACCACAGCCAAGTTTTATTAAATTTGGAACTAGAAATATTTAAGATATTATTAAGAAAACCGATTTTTTATTAAAAGTTTAACACCCTGTATCTTAGAAACAAGACATTTCCGGACCTATGTTCCCAAGCAGCAAACTGACGTCATTATGACGTCATTTTTAAGTCATTTTTGGTCATAGGACGTCATCAGACCATAATTATGACGTCATTTAATTGACGTGTATTTGATGTCGTTAAGGTCGTCGTCTTTTCATCATAAAAATCTAATGACGTCATATTTAGAAAACGCGCCAGAAAAATTTTGTGACATTATATGATCCGTGTTAAAACCCAACCGAAATATCATATGATAGAAAAGACTAATAAAAGACTAATAATTTTACAAAATTGAAATAGGAAAAAAGTCCACTGATAGATGGCGTAATGGACAATAAACTACTACGTTTATTCAACATCTTCTCTTTTTATCAAAATAGTTCGAGACCGGTCTACGGTTGGTGCAATTAGCTTTGAAAGAAATATCTTCGGCTAGGTTGGACAGTATCCCGAGAGATGCGACCTTGCATTACTTGCTTGCAAGGAAATTGCAAGTAGTAAGGAGTTTTTTCTATTTCAATTTACAAATAAAATATCATATCATTTTAGCTTCTTAAAAAAGTCTATGCGTCAATTTTTCGTCACCTTTAAGACGTCTTTGCTGACCAAATGTGACCAAAAACGATCAAAAAGAGACGTCAATAAGACGTCAGCTTGCTGCTTGGGTTTCTATATTTTTTTATTTTCATAAAATAGGCTTGAAAAACGTCTTTAAATTTTCTTGCCTCAATTAGGAAACATTCAGTATAAGGTGTAACCTAAATTAAGAATGTGTTTTTTCTTTTCTTATAAAAAAACCTAAATATCAATTATTTTTGTTTTGAACAGAAAAACACAATAACAATACGTTTCTGAAAAATAATTTAATTTCACAATCCACTTACAAAAACAGACCTCAAGGAAGACTAAATTCGCTTCGAAGGGTTAGGTTCCCAATTAACTCACGCCATTACGTCGCACTTTTGACGTAAATAAAACTAACTTTCTTAATAACGTCAAAAGAAAAAACATAACTTTTGACATTCCAACAAATATTTTTCAGAAAAAAACTTAGTTACGAAAAACTCGGAAAAAAATTACTTAAGAAACTGGGCCAATTATGTCTGGAGAAAAAATGGGAGATGTGGTGAGTAAAAAATAGGTTTAACAAAGCAATAGGCAGTAGCGTATATAGGATTTTTTTTAAGATACTCTTTCACTATTCGTTTAATAGAACATATTTCTTTATGTTCTCTACAATTTATTTTATTATAAAAACCAAAATCTCGTGAATTTATATTACCTAAGTACTATTTTTGTTAAAGTTCAATTGTTAAATAACTTATACACCATACGAGATTTTTAGGATTTTGGAATGGATCAAAATGTCTTTTATTTTTTTAAACAAAAACCATTTGTCGTCCGAAAGCAAGGAGATAAACTTTTTAATAAGGAGCGCTTAATTTTTAGTATTTGTCCGAAATATTTGTTTTTATCTTTGGACAAACCACGAAGGCTTAAAGCCTAAATACTAACGTACCGTGGGTGTCTTAAGCGAGGTAAGAGGGAGTTTATTCACACGGGACTTAAATACTTGAAGATTCGGGGGGAGGAAAGACCTCCGCGGGCAGCAGGTTCCACAATCTAGAAACTCTAGGGATAAAAGAACGAACAAAGTGAGAAGTTCGGGGCCTGTCCAGTTGGACCGTATAGGGATGCATACGCGCGGAACCACGAGTTTCTCTGTTGGGAACCGTGAGTGGAGTAATACTGGACAATTCTTCAGAGCAGAAGCCATGGAAGTACCTATAATAAAGCGATAGATCCCCCACAGCCCGACGATGGGCAAGAGAGGGAAGCCTTTCTGTAAGTGAAGGATCATTAATTAGACGAATAGCTCTTCTTTGAATAGAATCAAGAATGCTTAGGGTTGTGGGGGACGCCATGCCCCAGATATGAAACAATATTCCAAGGGAGGTCGGATTTGGGACACATACAAAGTGTATAAATTAGAAGCGGAAAAATACTTGTTGGCTCGAAACAGAAATCCAAGCTTTTTTGAAGCTGCCGTGGCTATAGATTCAATGTGTTTATGCCAGTTAAGGTTACTTTCAAATGTGACGCCCACAAGATTGGAGGTGTCTTTGCTCTGTAAAAATTGGCCGCTCATAAGTAGAGGATGAGTATTTGATGACTCTTTTCGCGACAAGGAACATGATTGTGTTTTGGATGCATTAAAGTGGACGAGATTTTTGGTGCCCCAATCCAATATTAAATTAAGATCCTGGGAAAGAGATATCTGCATGGCTTTACGTTTGTTTTCCACGTCAGCTTTAGTAATGGGTTTAGGAACCTGAAAACTGGAGTGTAGGGTACTATCGTCGGCGAAACTATGAATGGAATTAGTTGTGGACAAGAAAAGGTCGTTGGTGTGAAGAAGAAACAATGTTGGTGCCGGAACTGAGCCCTGAGGGACTCCAGCATTTACTTGGTGAAAGCTTGAAGAATGGCCGTCCACAATAACTGATATACGTCGATCAGATAGATAACTAGAGAGCCAAGTACAGAGTTTAGTTGAAAGACCATAGGAGGGAAGTTTATTAAGAAGTGCGGCATGCCAGACCTGGTCAAAAGCTTTGGATATATCAAGAGCAACGATCTGGGACTTGCCTAGAAACTCAAGAGACTTATTCCAACAGTGTGATACGAAGGAAAGAAGATCTGCTGTAGATCTTTTGTGGCGAAATCCATACTACCTGTCATGCAAAATTTTGTGATTTTCTAAGTATTTAAGAATTTGTGAATTAATTAATTTTTCCATTACTTTACAAAGAACTGAGAGAATTGAAATTGGTCTATAGTTAGATGGAAGGGATTTAGATCCTTTCTTGGGAATAGGTTGAACACGTGCAGCTTTCCAGCTCTCCGGAAAGATACCTGTGTCGTAAGAAATTCGAAACAGCCGAGTTAAGATTGGTGCAAGTTCTGGAGCACATTTTTTTAAAACGATTGCTGGTATGCCATCCAGCCCAGACGATTTCTTGGTATTAAGGGAAGAAAGGATACGCTTAATGTGTTTTACTTTAAAAATAATATCGGGCATTTTATAAGGAACTGGGGTAACCGCTGGAATTGGATGATTTACGGGAGGGTCAAGGGTTGAATTGGCAGCAAATTGTTTCGCAAATAGTTCTGCCTTTCCTTTAGCGGTCTTGATGGTGTGTGGAATATAGGTTTCAATGCCCAATTGAATTGATTCAGTTAGTTGATTGCAAATTTGAGAAGGATCACGAGAAGAAAAGCAGATGGAATTCCAGGGGTAAGTGGTGAAGAAGTCTCTTATACTTATACGTTATGTTTGTGACGTCACCTTTTTGCCATAAAAATTAATATTTAAATTAGTGTTACACTAATAACAACTTAAATTAACTATAACAAACAATAAAAATTAAACAAATACAAAATTTCCAATGACTACAAAGCAGAAAATAACCCCAAAAACACAAAAATAAGCTTTCACTACGATTGTAAACAAAGAACGCACAACAGAATACATCAAAGAGAAACATCAAAAATATATCGCAGCCGCTTTACTGCTCAGTTTCGTACTTGCAACGATCCATTCACAACTGGATCGTTGGTACTTGTCAACACTGTCAAAATAAACCCATCCTATTGGTTTATTTTGAAAATTTTGAAACACACACAAAATGTAATGTATTGATCAAAAAAAGTTTACCTAATTCAAATATATGGAGTGGTAGAAAATTTATGATAAAAATGCATTTTTTCTTAAAACTTTAACACCATGTATCTTGAAAAAAATATTTTTCGGACATAATTTTATGTGAAACATTTTCTTAGTTTTTTGCATTTTATGCAGTGTTAAAAGAAAAGTACCAACTTAAACATAACCTTGTATAAAAAATTTAAATGATGTTCGTATTTATTATTATTATTATTATTTTAATTAAATACTTTTCTTATTAGCCCTTTCTTAAGATACGCTCCATCACAAATACTCTCCTGGCATCTAGCCACTATAGGTCAAACGTCATAGTCTACTATTACTTCTACCTATGTTGGGGGTATGCACTGAGAAACTTTCAGCTTTACAAAATTACGAAGTTCTGCCGCGCACGGGCTCTTGGACTATATGGGGTGAAGTAAAGGACTTAAAGATTTGTAGGTCTACAAAAGCAGGAAAGATGTTTGTTCGTAACGAGTTTTGGAGAGTTCCTAAATAGCCCTCAGGCTATGCAGTTGGTTAAAGCCACTTAAATTTTTTGAGGAGTCTCAGATCGTTGCTCTTGACCTACCTAAGGCTTTTTACTAGGTCTTGCATGATGCAACAAACTTGCCTTACTATCTTTTTCATAAACTTTTTTGTCTCTTGTTTACTATTTTATTAACATTAATCTATTTATTCTATACGTCACTTTGATTCATGATTCATTTTTTCTGCCAGCCCGGCACGGACATGACAACAAAACTATTCACATCAACAAACTACCCTTAAATTAACCAGAACATTCCCCTATCTCTTTTTAAATATAGCTAGTATAGCTTAGTAATACCACAGTAAATAAGTATTTCAAAAATAATATTAATTAGAAGAAAAGCACTGGCCAAATTTTTTTTTCAAAAGAAATCAATACACGTCTTGTTCGAACGCCACTAGTAATTTTTTTAATTTTTTCAGCACAAAATGTAATGTAATGGATAAAAAAAGTGTACCTAATTCTGTGCAAATATATGGAGTGGTAGGAAATTTATGATAAAAACGCAATAACTGTAACACCATGTATTTTCGGACCTAATTTTATGCAAACATTTTTCTTAGTTTTTTGCATTTTGTGTAGTGCTAAAAGGAAAGTACCAACCTGTATAAAAAATTTAAATGATGTGCGTATTTATTATTATAATTATTATTTTTTTAATTAAATACTTTTCTCATTAGCCCTTTTTCAAGATACGCTCCATCACAAATACTCTCCTGGCATCTGATATCCAATTAGTAAGGGCGAGGATGGCTTTCGCGTCAAATAAAGATGATGTGCGATGTAATCTGGTGGCGGGAAATGTGGAAAAGCAACACGAAATCCGGGAAATGAGTGTACTTTTAGCGAGGGGTTGGATTACATAGGAAGCCTTAGGGGTGAGCTAGAACGCGATATTTTCGTAAACATTTTTAATTTGACTTTTTGCTCAAACTTATTTTGTTGCTGGATATACACTCATTGACAAAAATATCGCATATGCTCGATTTTCTCCATAAGCTTTAATAAAAAATGCTTTAATTTAAATATCTCTTTTATTAATTAGGTTATTAAGACAATTAAACAAAAAGAAAATGTTAAAGGAAGGTGAAGCTATAACTTTGGCGCAACCGTTGTTATTTACTGTTAACAATACATTCTACAGGGTGATTAAAAGTATTTGGCAAAAATAAATAATTTTGAATTGCCCTGTGTGATGTGCTGTTAAATGGCAGTCTGCGAATTTTCTGATGTTTTATCATCACAAATTTGATTACTCTCTTTTAACAGCGCATCATACAGAGAGATCAAAAATTATATTTTTTTTCAAAAAATTTAATCACCCTGTAAGATGTATTGTTAACAGTTAGCGGCGGCACGTCGGGGCAAGGGAGGGCCCGGGGCCCCCACTCTGCTGGATATTAAATAATATTGTATTACCAGCGCAAAATATTATTAGAAATAAGAATAATTCATTTTTGTATCCAGCTAATAATAAAAATATGTGTTAAATGGATGAAAATATACAGGGTGTTCGAAAAATACACGGCCAAATTTTAGGAGGTGATTCCTTATTGAAAAATATGAAAAAAGTTCCTATAAACATGGGTCCGAAAATGCATAGTTTCCAAGATACAGGGTGTCCAACATTTAGGTTCAACATTCACCTTCTTCACTTTTTAATGTCATTAGATAGTCCTTAAAAAGTTAAGATAGGAAAGTAAAATTAATTTTGCTCTATCTTTAACTGTTTTTGCTCAGTAAATCGTCAAAATTCAAAAATTCCGTCCCAAGAAACATGCAATAAAGTGGTTTTTATTTTTTTTTCTCGAAAACGAAGCAAGATACAAAAAATTTCAAGAGATAAAAAAGTTGTATATTCAGTTGCTTATTCTAAAAAAATAAAAAGTTACAAAAAAGTCAGTGGCGTACATTTTTTACAATTATTTTCGATAAGATGTCCCGTGAGACGCCACTGGACTTAATAATTTTAATGTAATGCCTAACTTTGGCCCTTATTACTAGAAATAACACTGAAAATTTCAAGAAAATCGGTTACAGGGTATTCAAGATAATTACAAAAACCTATTTTATTTAAAAAGTTTAACACTCTGTATCTTGGAAAGTATGCATTTTCGGACCCATGTTTATAGGAACTTTTTTCATATTTTTCAATGAGGAATCACCTCCTGAAATTTGGCCGTGCATTTTCGAACACCCTGTATAATAGCATTTTTGATTGGCAAAATATACAGGGCGAGTTAAAACTAAAAATATGAAACATGCCTGGGAGTTAACTACTTTTATTTTTTTAAATAGAACAAAATTGTATAAGAAAATGCTATAGAGAATTGAATTTTATGTTAAAATTTAAAGTTAAAGCATGAGGGTAAAAAATGTAATTGTTAATTTTTTACATTTCGCAATTTGTAAAATTCGCTGCCCCAAGCCAAGTATTTTAAGAAAACTGTTAAAACAATGTAAAAAATTTACATTTTTTTTTTTTGTGACTTTAGTCCTTTTACTTTAAATTTTGACATAAAATTTAACTCTCTACAACATTTACTTATACAATTTTGTCATATTTTTTTAAATAAAGGTACTTTACTTCTAGTCAGTTTTCATGTTTGTAAATATAACTCCCTGTATATAACTAACCGGAGTAAAATTTTGTATTTATTAGTTTTGGACAATGCGACTAATTTTCCCACAAGAATGTTTAAAAATTTTAAAATTTTCGGTCCATTTGTCCTCTTGTAACGCCTATACTGGGACACACTGAATGTGTATACAGGGTGTTATTTAATAAGTGTCCGATATTTCAGAGAGTGATTTTTCAAGTATTTTTAAGGTAAAAAGTTCCTATGAACGTGTGGTCTAAGATGCTTCGCTTTCAAGATACAGGGTGTCAAAGTTTTATTTTTATTTATGTTTTTTCTGCATAATTTCCTAAATAATGCCGATTTCCGAACGAAAATTGGTACCTGGGGGTTTTTGACATGAGAAATTTGAATTTGTTCTTAATTTAGCTCTTACTTGTAGAGGGCGCTAGCCACATGTATATTCTCACTTTCAAAGGCTCATGACTTTTGTACAACCCTGTATTTACATTTTTGTTAAAAGAAATGGATTCCTTAGTCATTTTTACGTAAAAAGGTACTCTTATTAGATGACGCTAGGAGCAATCGTTTTCGAAATATTTTGGTTTGGTTTGAAATCGATGCATGTGTTTTGAAAAAAATGAAACAATTTTGTAAATTAACTTTTTTAATCAACATGAAATATTAACAAAAAAAATAACAGACGAACACTAAATAAAAACAGGATGAAAACCAGATCAAAATCACAATAAATGTTGGAAATGCCCACCCCTGCCTGTAGGCAGGCATCCAATCTTCTCCTCATTGATTCGCGTACCCTCTGGAAAATTCCTGGAGTATTTTCAATCGTTCTACAAGAGTCCATTATTCGATTTCTCAGTTCTTCTTCATTTTGAATAGGTGTTTGGTAAACTAATGTTTTTAGATGTCCCCAAAGGAAATAATCCAAACTATTAAGGTCTGGCGACCTAGGAGGCCATGGTTGAGTCCCTCCCCTACCTATCCAACGATTATTGAAATTTTGATTTTAAAACTCTCGCGCTTGGATGCTAAAATGTGCAGGGGCACCGTCATGCATAAACCACATCTCATTCCTTAGTCTAAGTGGCACATTTTCCAGTAAAATAGGCAAATTCTCTTCAAGAAAACGACGATGTATCTCGCCATTTAATCTTCCCGGAAGGAAAAATGGACCTATCAAATTATCTCCCAGGATTCCTGCCCACACGTTAACAGAGAACTGTTTTTGAAAATGTGATTCCTGTATTGCATGTGGGTTTTCATTTGACCACATATGATTATTATGAAAATTACGTATAGCGTTACGTGAGAAATTTGCTTCGTCGGTAAACAGGATAAGGTTTTGAAACAAAGGGTTTTGAATAAGGCATTGGAGAAACCAACGACAGAAATTTATACGTAAGGGAAAGTCACTAGGTAGCAGTGCCTGAACTCTTTGAACATGATAGGGATATAATAAATTATCCACTAAAATTTTCCATACCAGAAAATGAGAAATATTTAACGTAAACGCTACTTTCCTGGTGCTTGTATCCGGCTGTTCTTCTACCATATTAAGGACTGCATCTTCGATATCTGGGGTTCTTACCGTTCGAACTGCACCTGACAGGTGACTAGCTTTCTCAAATGTTCCTGTTTCTCTTAACCGACCGTTGATTCTTGAAAAGTTTTTGGAGTTGGAACTATGCGATTCGGATAACGCTCCTGATACAAACGTTTAGCTTCATAAGCATTTCCATTAGCAAGTCCGTATGTAAAATGCATGTCAGCATACTCAGCATTGGTAAAATTTACCATTTTAAAAAACTCACTAATATTTATTACCTACTACTCAACTGTACGTCAAAGTACGTCAAAATTGTATTATGTCTGAATTTTTACATGACAACACAAACAAAATGCATTGACTAGGCTACTTGATAAAACCGTCATTTTCGGCGGTCTTTACTTAGCATATTAATTACTAAGCGTATGCATCGATTATTTTAAACTAAAATATTTCGAAAACGGTTGCTCCTAGCGTCATCTAATAAGAGTACCTTTTTACGTAAAAATGACTAAGGAATCCATTTCTTTTAACAAAAATGTAAATACAGGGTTGTACAAAAAGTCATGAGCCTTTGAAAGTGAGAATATACATGTGGCTAGCGCCCTCTACAAGTAAGAGCTAAATTAAGAACAAATTCAAATTTCTCATGTCAAAAACCCCCAGGTACCAATTTTCGTTCGGAAATCGGCATTATTTAGGAAATTATGCAGAAAAACATAAATAAAAATAAAACTTTGACACCCTGTATCTTGAAAGCGAAGCATCTTAGACCACACGTTCATAGGAACTTTTACCTTAAAAATACTTGAAAAATCACTCTCTGAAATATCGGACACTTATTAAATAACACCCTGAATAACCCTATGTTTTGTTTTTGTTTGTTAAATATTTTGAATAAAATAAAATAAGAGTTGATTTGCTTATTTTTGTGTTTTTATTCCATACTTAATCTGTCAGTAAATTATTTATGTACTTTGGTGGGTTTGGTACGCTTCCATTTTTCTTATTCTGTCCCCCACTTTTGCAAGGCATGCGTCGCCACTGTTAACAGTAAATAACAATGGTTACGCCAAAGTTATAGCTTTACCTTTCTTTAACATTTTCCCTTTTTGCTTGTCTTGATAACCTAATTATAAAAAGACATATGACCATTTAAATTAAAGTATTTTTGTATTAAAGCTTATGGAGAAAATCGAGTATATGCGATATTTTTATCCATCAGTGTATTTTGAGAAAAACATGTTTTACCTTTTTTGTACTTTTTGTAATATCCATATTAAATATTATTCCTACGACCCTAAATGAAAGTGATAGAAAACAATATAAAATTGATGATTCTGTTTTTAAATTTAATAGAATTTCTTTTATTAAAAATTTTATGGTCGCTTAATAATTTTTTTTTTTAATTTTTTGATATGTCTGCTTTTATTAGTATGGACATAATTTTAATAACAATACAGCATTTTTTTAAATTAAACATAAACATGCAGTATACATATCGCACCTTTCATATTATAGGGGCACAATTAAAAATTTTGGGAAATTGAGTTTTTGTGATATATAGGCACAAAAACAATTACTTTGCATGATGCCCTTGACAGAAAGAGACAGAGCCACTCATGGGGCGCACAAACATAATTGTGTCTCTATCTTATTTCCGAGTAACGCGACCCGATATTTAATATCAATTTCACAAAATTTTTAATTGTGCCCCTATAATACGAAAGGTGCGATATTGTAATTCCATTTAAAAAATCTTAAAAAGCTTAAAGTAAATACCACTTTGATAGGTCTATCTTTACCAGTTTTGAAAATATGGTGATCCAAATTTGAAATTAATTCTATTTCCCATTTAGTATAGGAGGTGGCAACGTTTTTGAAAAAAAATAGGTTAGCTGTTTTTTTGATATATTGTTCTCCTTCTCTTCTGAATAGACCCTGGGCAGTCTGGCTGGCGGTAGTGGTTGCGTTTATTAGTTCGCATCCTACCTGTACAGGTAATAATCCAAGGTTTTAAAACATATTAGGAAACCTAATTTATAATTTATTGTCTTTAGATAGGTTTACTAAACACATATTTTTTTATTGCCAGACACTTTCATCATTGCTAATTATATAGTCGTCGCCCTTCTAACATCTGTTCCATTTGGTGTATTTGAATGAAACTTCGATATATGACCAAGGTTTGCATTTTTTGACATATCAGTGACAGGTCCAAATGTCAAGGTGACAGCTCTAAATGTCAAGGTCACAGCTGGGCGCCAAAGCAATCGCTACCGCCAGCCAGACAGTCGAGGATCTACCCGAAAGAGAAGGAAGAAAAACAAATAAAAAAATTAGCCAACCTAAATTTATTGTTTTTCCGACGTTGCTAATTCCCGGACCAGTTATACATAAAGCTGCAACTTGTAAGAACTTTTTTTATCTTTGGACAATCCACGAAGGCTGAAAGCCTAAATACTAACGTACCGTGGGTGTCTCAAGCAGGGTAAGAGGAAGCCTGTTATCACGGGACTTAAAAACTTGAAGATTTGGGGGGATGGAAAGACCTCCGCTGGCAGCAGGTTCCACAGTCTATAAACTTTAGGGATAAAAGAACGAACGAAATGGGAAGTTCGGGGCCTGTCCAGTTGGACCGTATAGGGATGGATACGCACAGAACCACGAGTTTCTCTGTTGGGAACTGCAAGAGGAGGGACTTTACTGGACAATTCGTCGGAGCAGAAGCCGTAAAAGTATCTGTAGAAGAGCGATAGATCTCCCACAGCTCGACGATGAGCAAGAGAAGGAAGTCTTTGAGTAAGTAAAGGATCATTAATAAGACGAACAGCCCTTCTTTGAATAGCATCAAGAATGCTGAGGGTTGTAGGGGACGCCATTCCCCAGACATGAGAACAATATTCCAGAGAGGGTCGAATTTGGGACACGTACAAAGTGTATAAATTGGAAGGAGAAAAATACTTTTTGGCTCGGAAAAGAAATCCAAGCTTTTTTGAAGCCGCGGTGGCTATAGATACAATGTGTTCTACAAAACCTGGCCACTCATAAGCAAAGGATGAGTGTTTGATGATTTTTTTCGCGACAAGATTCTAACCCTAAACTAATACTAAACAAAAAAATAAAATTTTAAATTTTAGAGCTATACAGTGAGTTTGTTGAAGCAAATTAAAAAACTTAAAAAAAAGATATTTACTTTTTTAGTTTAAAACAAAATATGTATAGTATTTAATGTAATGCCAAATAAAAAAATAATACAGTATGCCTTAAAGGGTTATAGCAGAAAATAGATGTTTTTATTAAATAAATATCCACATCCCAATACGTTATGATTTTCATTTTATTTTTTATTATTTTAAACCTGTAAATTTATTGAGAAACAATACATTGAGAAAACAATAACCAAAATCAAATCATTGCGGAAGTTTTTCTTTAAATTAAGTAAAAAACAAAGATAGCGGTAGTCTATATCCCCCCTCCATTATAAGAAGTTCAAAAATATTCGAGGAGTGTATTTTTATAAAAGCAATATTTCTGAAAAATTTTATCTTTCTATGGTTTTTCGATTTTAAAATAAAAATCAAAAACCTTGTTTTTTGCAATTTTTGTACTGTTCTCACTAATGATTACCTTTTCACCCAATGCTGCAATACCACAAACTACCCTTTATTTTAAATAGGGAATCACCTCCTAAAATATTTATATATTTTCTTTTGAAGCGCCCACTCGGATTTCGATACCCATATTTTCAAAACTATTAAGGATAGACACATCAACTACGGTATTGTTCTGAAGCTCTTTAAAATATTTTTTAAGGGTTATACAATATACAAGGTTTTTTAGTGAAAAAGTGTGGTTTCTCTCAAAAGAGTAAAATTATTACTAGCAAATAGTAGTTAAGTAATAACAAAGTTACTAATTTGGACAATCCTGTATATTCTTTACACTATGCTATTTCGAAGTTTTGCGTAGGTAAATAAATATGTAAATGATACATCAAAAAAAAGAAAAAGCAATTTCCTGCTGTTACTAGCAATTAAAAACATAAGTAAAGCAATCACTTTAAAAAAATATATATAATTTTATTTACTAATAGCTTAAATATAGAAAACCCATTGACGTTTTTAATTGCACAAAATTATAGGGGACATTAAGTTTTTGCCAGCCCATAAAATCTATTAATTGCCAATATCTCATTAATATAAAAACCATAACGCATATATGGGAAACCCGAATTTATTACTTTCGAATGGAACCCATGTAACGTATTGGAAATACATTTTTTTTTATTATTTTATGTACGGGAAATATATAGTATACAGTATAACTAACATATTTTAAAGTATTAATAGAGACATTTTGCACCCCTTATTTTGCAATTCCGTTGTGGTTAACGTTATTCTGAGACTGCGCAGTAACGCAAACATGATCCGTTATCGTTATTAACCATACCGGACTCCTTTAATTACGGATGAATACCGAAGAGCTTATCGTTATCGTTATCGTTATTGTTAAACTGCGTGGTTGCCGGATTGTAGAAATTTTAATATCAATTATTTAAAAGGTTAAAATTTTAATGCCGTATTAATTAAAATATCATTTATACATAGCCTCTAATTAGCAAAAATCTATAGCAGTAATAAATATCAAATAGTGCTAAGAAATTAAAACGGACTTGCACTTTTACGGATATTCTAAATCAGTAATTAATTTAGATGTTACAATCTGGAACACTTGTTTTTTTCTACTACCAAACTTAACCTTACTTTTTGTGTTTTGCTTATACTGTATTGTTTGCATCTACTTTAAAAAACGATATCAACAGAAGTATTTGCATATATTTAAATATCAATTTATATCTTATGAAGAATAAAAGTAAATACTGATTTTTCGTTAACTTTAAAATCGGTGAACCACAGGCAAAAATAAGGTTATGTGTGGAAAGCGCAGACGCAAGATACATTTCTTAAAAGAGGCTGCAAAATCTCTGTCTAAAACTGCTGCCGTAATCGCTATGTTTAATAACGATAACCGTAACGAGGCCAAAAAACGTCTGTTATTTTAAGAGGTGCAAAATGTCTCTAATGCCTCACTGCCGTTAAAAAAAACCTTATTGTTTATAACAAAATGCCGGTTCCCAAACCAAGCCGCCGTCTTATCCTGTTGTCATGGCAACCGTCGGTCTATTAAATATTTAACGCTTTTTTATACACTTTCGGTTTATAGGCAAATTTTTGCGAGTCTAAAGGGAGATTTAAAGAGTTTAATTATTATTTCTTTTGGCAATCACATCTGCTTGTAATGACTTTTTAAATTTTTATTTAAATGTTATACAGTATGTTCGTTTGTCCAACAAACGGCAGTAGCGTAGCTAGGGCAAAAAAATAAAGGGGCCCCTAATTTTTGATGGCCAAAAACAAGGTCCTCATTACTTTTTAACTTTCTTTATGTAAATTTACTCATGCTAACCAAGACCTCAAAAGATTTGAGAACAACAAAAAAAAGGTCCTGTACTTTATTTTCCTCGCATTTTTTCTTCTCAATATTTCTGTACTTACGCCAAGGGCCTTTTTCAACCTCCAAGGGGCCCCCTAAGCTTGTGGGTCCTGGGGCACTGCCCCACCTAGCTCCATAGTAGCTGCGCCACTGACAAACGGATCAAAAATTTCATTTTTCGAGAAGTTTTTTTTTATAAAATGTTTTGTTTGGAAAAAAAATCGATTGTCAATGAAAAAAAAAAATTGTATACAGGGTGCCACAAAATTTCAAAATTTATTTCTTTTACAAGAATAAAGTACCCTTACTTCAAATTTTTTAACAAAATGCTACTTAAGATAATTGTTTGAAATTATTATATCTTTTAGGATACTCACCTTCATTAGGTTTAGATTAGGGCTGGTAACCGAAACCGGTTTTTCGGTTAACCGGTTGTCGGTTAACCGGTTTTCGGTTAACCGCGGTTTTGGCCAAAACCGAAAACCGGTATTCGAAAACCGGTTTTCGAATACCGGTTAACCGGTCTTGAAAAACCGGTTTTCGAATATCGGTTAACCGGTTTTAAAAAGCGGTTTTCAAATACCGGTTTTCAGATAATCGGTTTTCGAATACCGGCTTTTGGATAATCGAAAAGCGGTTCTTCGAATATCAATTAATAGGTTTTTGGTTGATTGCGGTTTATATCTAAAAAAGAAAAACCGTTTATTTTGTAAAATCGAATATTGGTTGACAGATTATACAGGGCGGTTCATTTAACCTTAGACAGGCAAATAACCAGAAAACAACGCATTTTAGAAGAAAATGTTTCTAGTTTTTTTATTAACCAATAAACCAAGAAAAAACACCGAAAATAGAATACCAATTTTAAATAAAGAGGAAAAAATAAATTATGTATGTATGTATGGAATTTTTACTTCACCTTTTAGAATCTTGCATTTTATTAACAGGGATGTTATATTTTTATTCTTATTTAGGTATATTTAACCAATTTTTTTAAGAAATATTTTAGGATGAATAATGATTATCACTTAACACCACAGCTCATGGGCAAATCCGTAATCAACGCAAAAACGATTAATAGAGAATAATTACTTTCCGATTTTCTGTAAACTGTGGTTTAGAAAAGCCTTTTTCGGTTATGAGAACCGTTTTCGGTTTTAAAGACCGTTTTCAGTTTTCGGTTTTCGGTTTTAAAAACCGATTTCGGTGTATCGGTTTTAAAAACCGTTTTCGTTTTTAAAAACCGGTTTCGGTTTTCAGTTTTAAAACCGGATTTTCATACCGGTTTTTAAATATTCGGTTAACCGGTTTTAACCGGAACCGGTTTTTTTAAAACCGGTTTTGTTTTTTCCGGTTAGTTTTTGCCAGCCCTAGTTTAGATAGTAATCCTATAATTCTAAGATTATGCAAAACTCTTTTTAAAAATTACTTTTCCTTGAAAAATTAAATTTTTGGTCCGTTTGTCCTCTTATTTACCCCATCGCAGGACATACTGCAGATAGTGGTTTATTAATGAAACACCAAAATTAACTTTGGTAATTATTTAATATAGGTCCGATAAAGCTCAAAAAACAACTTCTAAAAAATATTTTATCAAGTATCAAACATTTAATGGAAGATTTAAATGGATTTTCCTACTTTATCTATAATAACAATCTCTAAAGGGGCCTTGCGTGGGTCTATACGAAAATACCTGTTTTATTTGAATTACCCAATTCCAAAATTCTTTTTGTATAATAATCATTTTTATCTTCAAACCCAACCCTAATAATTTGAATCGTCAGAGGCGTAGTCACATTATAGAATAAGAGCCCGTGAGCTACAGACCTTCGTCTCTCTCTCTCTCTATATATTTTTTTCTTGGTTTTGGTCCTTTCAGGTCCAATCCACCACTCTCCCCCTTCCGGACTATGCTTTCCAGGGTTTCGTCGGCGGAAAATCTGGATAATCGAGCTCGTAGCTCCCAGAAATTCCAAAAGAAAACAAATAATTCAACAATCGATGCAATGCATAAATTGTCGGCTGTCAAACCAAGATCTGCTACTGGTGTTATGTATAACCTTCACTTTCACTACTGACAGTTCCCATGGCACGCCCATCTATTTTCCGCCATTTGAGAAGAAAGATGCCGTCAATTTAGCGTGAATCTTTCCTTGATCCCCGAAGGTAAAAAACGTTCGTACTACACCTCTAGCCGCCACTCCGGGAAAAACTTTTGTAGTCCTTTACGCACGTCCGCACTGTCCGGAGGTCAAACAAAGAGTCTACAGATCTTCGTTATTTTATAAAAGCTGAAAGTGTGTCAATGCATGCCCTCAACATAGGTAGAAGCAATGGTAGACTATAAAGTTTGACTCATAGTGGCTTTGGCAGGTACCAGGTATCAAAGATTAATGAATTGAAACTTAATTTTCGTCATTTTGTAAAAGCTGAATTTTGGATATGCTACTAGGATACCTATTTCCTTAGTCACCAGACAGTTTTGACAGTTCTCACGCCTTGGCAGACAAACATATTGGTGTGGCCTAAGCGTCTGAGGATATCCAATTCTTCAACTCAATTTAAATTTAATTCTAAAAATATTTTTATATATACAGAGTGTCCTAAAAATAATTTTAAAAAGAACTAATCGCATAGCAACAACTGTTATTCGGGACACTCTGTATACATCAAATATTTTTAGAAGATTCATATTTAGAAACCCAGCAACTTTTATATAAGAATTTTTGTCATATCTTGTTAAATACCAGAAATATTGGAGTTCCTTGGAATATTGGGCACCCTCAGAATGTTTGCCTGCCAAGTGGTCGGAACTATCAAAATTGTCTGGCGACTAGGAAAATATCTTCTTACAGACACCCAAGTAACATATATAAAATTCAGTTTTTACGAAATGAGGATAGTTAAGTTTGGTACCTGGTTCCTGCTAAAGCCACTATGAGTCAAACGTCATAGTCTACTATTGCTTCTACCTATATTGGGGGTATGCACTGAGAAACTGTCAGCTTTACAAAATTACGAAGTTCTGTCGCGCACGGGCTCTTGGACTGTATGGGGTGAAGTAAAGAATTTAAAGATTTGTAGGTCTACAAAAACAGGAAAGATGTTTGCTCGTAACGAGTTTGGGAGATTTCCTAAATAGCCTACAGACTATGCAGTTGGTTATACGACAGGTTGTAAAACTGAATAGAACAAGTCCCTTAAATTCTTTAAGCAGTCTCAGATCGTTGCTCTTGACTTACCTAAGGCTTTTCACTAGGTCTTGCATGATGCAACAAACTTCCTTACTACCTTTTCCCTAAACTTTTTCTTGTCCCTTGTTTTCTATTTTATTAACATTAATCTATTTATTCTATTCCTCACTTTGATTCATGATTCATTTTTTCTGCCAGCCCGGCACGGATATGACAAAAAAACTATTCACATCAACAAACTACCCTCGAATTAACCAGAACATTCCCCCATCTCTTTTTAAATATAGCTAGTAGATAAAGACAGTCATGATGGTTTACTTTTTCTTCTACTCATGAAAACTCGTCGAACGTGTGAAACCACAATGAAGCCATCAGGAGAAAGATGTTAGTCCGGTCAAGTATGGGTAAAATGAAATATCGGATGACATTGGTTTTTACCTAATACCATGGACACCAGGCAGTTTCTAAGTAAAAAATATTTGGTATTAAATTAATTTCTATTTATTTCTATACCCTGTTTCGTTGCAAGCGATAGTAATAAATCATTTAATTTTATGGCAATTCGCTTTCTGTGTTAGTCCGAGTATAAATATTTTACTTCAATTTTACCTGTAATGTACTGATAAGGTATCATAATTTTAGGCCGGCAGACTCCACTCTAATATTCGTCAACCTCTTGGGTCAAATACAAAGAAATAACAGATGTTTACCCGTATTTACGTGGGAATAATGTGATAAAAACCTTGACAGTGGCGGTGCGCTTGAGTTTGTTTTTGGGAACTTACCCTTTTTAAACAGTTTAGGTAAAATGAAAATCTTGTTTCTTTTATATGTATAAAAAATTATTTTAAAATTTATAGTATATCAATATTGTACAGTTGGTATAATTATAGTTAATAATAACCATTTTAATAATACACCTTAAAAATGCATAGTCAAAAAATAATTATTTAAAATATAATCTATACCTAATTAAATATGCTACATAATCTACATCTAGTCATTCACATTCTTCCATATCTGACATACTATCACTACTTGAGTCATATATGAGTCTACTTGTATAATAATTAGAGGTTCAACAGTTGTATCTACTATTATATCCAAAGACCACATTTTATTTTCTACTTCTAATACATGTTCGACACATTTTTTCCAGTTTTCTGGGGAAGCATTAGATATGGCAATTTGAAATAGTTGTTTTTATATCTACTACTTTAAACGTAGTATTATTTCTGGCTACTTCACCTTTCACTTGTGCCCATATAAGTTCTATGGGGTTTAGTTCGCAGTGATAAGGTGGCAGCCGATATACAGTTATATTTTGTTTCTTAGCTATTTCATCAATTACAAAACGTGTGTACTTAGCTTTATTTGTGGCGACTTCACTTTTTACTAGCTGCAACAACTCTAGTTTGACGCTATCTGTAGGATGTTCAATATTTTGCTGCATCAACCAGGATTGAATGTCTTTTTAAGCCAGCTTAAAAGCATTTTGTACGCGCTTCCTGCCTCCGAATGCCTCTGTTCCAGACCGGAAAACAATTTTTAAATGGGTTGTTAACTTAAGGGCAACTGGTTCTTGACTTTTTAAATCAAGACAGCGATCCGAGATAAAACTGCTGCTATTCCTCAAGACATGGTGATAAAAGTGATGCGGAACTTCTAGGAACGCCTTCGCATGTGTGTCGCTGCTAACGGCCGTCACTTACACGATATAATTTTGAAAACATAGTTAAAAAACCTTAAAGTGTGCTCTTTTGAAAATAATAAAAGTTTAGCTTCATATTTTATAGTAGACTTTTTATTTGCTAGGAGTCCATTCTGCCGCACCCTGTATAATCGAATACGTTTTTAACAATCTGCTTTTCGTTTACAGTTAAATGGCCGAGACATGCGCGTTTCTGCGGAGAAGCCATTTTTACAATACTGTAATACTTTGAACAATACTCTAACAATTTATAACCACTCAGTTGCACATACGGAAAGATACTAAAATATATATAAAATTTATAATCCTTATTTAACGCAATTCGGTGTATTTCTACCTGTTCTTTGCACAGAGACTGGTGCGCCTATGGTTTACAACCTTCTAACCGTCCCGAGACATTTTTATTGCTATCTCTTGCAAAAAAATAGAGTATAAGCATATTTTTGTAAAAATGGTTAAATTAAATTGTTTGTATGACAAAACCTAATACATCTAGACTAAATTTGGGTGTTTTTAAAAAGGTAAACAACTGAAATATCGATGGATTTAACAATACACTTTTTTGTTCTAAAATGACGATTACAGAAACCTATTCTATTCTCTACGCCTCTGTTTTTGTATTATATTGAGATTTAGAGAGACAGGTAGAGATCTACTCAGACTGCCTGTCGCCCAAAAATCTTACTACCTGCAGCTATCAAGGGTCAGTTAATTGTTACATAAGTCATCAACGAAAAAATTATACAATTTTGGGTGCATCAGAAATGGTTTTCTGACTAATTTATATTCTAGGCAGGTCATAATCCCTTTTTGGTCCTTGGCGTACGTGACTGTCCTTCAAGCTTTATTTTTTGTGGTTATTTGTTTACTTAATTTAAACACAAGATAATTGATTTGTTTAAGACCAGTGGTCATTAAAATTAAATAAACAATCAGGTAAACGTATGTGTGATGTTAAAATAAGACAAAATAAAACTGTAATAGAAGGGCTTATTGTAATAAGACGATAAGCCACACAGCGACAGAAATCTGTTTTATTCTCCAATTTATTTAATTATTACAATGATAAGACACAATTAAAAAAAATGTAGTCCTGGAACCTAATTAACTAATCAAAATTATTCAAGTTTGTTTTTGGTAATTATTGACTTTTTTAAGTTTGTTTTCTGGAAATATAAATAGAGGGGTGATTCAAAGCTTCGATCACACGAAACTTAAGGGGGTGATCCTATTTGACAAAAATAAGGGTAAAGCTTCATATATTTTTTTTCAAAATGTCATTCGCTTCGAGTTACAAGCCGTCAAAGTTCACTTTTTATTTTGGTTATTTTGCCATATTGCATTTATTTTTTAACCAATCCAGTTGATATTTGGTACACAATCGAGCTTTGCAGATTCTAAAAGTTTAAGATAAAAGTACTTTTTCAAAATACCGCCAGAGGGCACTTTACCTAAAACTTAAAATTCATTTTACTTCATAACTTTTTTATTTTGACAGATATCGCAAAGCTGGGGGCTCCATTTTATAGACAATCAAAAACTTAAAAAATAAGGTACTTTTTATTAAAGTCGATACACCTTACCGTTTAGGCAGACATCCAAGTTCTCATCAATTTAAATCAAATTACCTACATATATACAGGGTGTCCAGTAACTCAGCCGACAAACCTAACCAAACGATTCTACAGCAAAAATAAGAAAAACAACCTCATATAAACATATGTCGTCTTAGTTTTTAAAAATTTAAAAAAAAAGTTTTTTTTTAATATTTAACACACCGTAGTTCAAAAACTAAGACGTTTAGGAAATATGTTTATATGAAGTTTTTTTTCTTATTTTCTGTTGTAGAATCGCCCCGTACAGTTTATCGGTTGAGTTACTGGACACCCTGTATGTATGTAGGAAATTAAATTAAAATTGCTAAAAACTTTATGTCTATTGGTGCCTAAACGGTAAGGTTTATCGACTTTAATAAAAAATACCTTATTTTTTAAGTTTTTGATTGTCTATAAAATGGGGCCTCCAGCTTTGCGATATCTGTCAAAATAAAAGTTAAGATGTAAATAAATTTTAAGTTTTAGGTAAAGTATCCTCTGGCGGTATTTAAAAAGTACTTTTGTCTTAAAATTTTAGAATCTGCAAAGCTCGATTTGTGTGCCAAATATCAACTGGATTGGTTAAAAATAAATGCAATATGGCGAAAAACCAAAATAAAAATGGAACTTTGACGGCTTATAACTCGAAAACGAATGACATTTTTAAAAAAAATTATTTGAAGCTCTACCCTTATTTTGTCAAGTAGAATCACCCCTTAAGTCTCGTAATCGATTTTTAAATTACCCTGTATAAACAAAATATTATTTGGCTTTACTCAAGAATAAATATATGTAATAATTATTTAATTTTTTTTTAAACATTTTATATATTATGAAGAACTATTCTGTTCTTGCAATTATATAATAAAAATTAATTAGTTTACTTTAAGCGAAATAAATTAATAATGAATTATTTAATATAAAATAATTATTTTCATTAGGGCTATAAAAAATTTAAAAAATAAAATTTTAAAATTTTACTCACAAAAAGGTTGCACATTTAAACATTTTTTACCCCGTAGGTTCAAGTGGCTTTCCGTCGAAATTATTTTATAATAATTTCTTAACAAGGCTGCCAGACGTAAACTGCTCCCTTGAAAATTGGTAAATAGCTTTGTAT